>JALPQI010002023.1:0-121821 GCA_025490895.1 Thaumatotibia leucotreta
CGGACCAATACGGATACAATATCCAAGATATTTATATAATTAGTGTGCAAAGTATTATTTTCTCAACACATGTGACCCCTAGGTCAAGAGAAAAGTCTATTAGGACGTAAATAGTTGATTTGATTGTAACTAATAACGTTTGAAAATTAGTTGGTTTATGTTACATTAGAAATGGCAAACTAATTGGTATCTAGTATGTGTGAAAATAATTGAATTGTATACTTACCATAAATATTCCTTGGGAGTAAAAGTTGAAACTGCGTAATATACTTTCTATCTCGTTTGTGCATTCATGATAAGAGCGGGATGCAAATCTGTTATGTGGTAACTGTAAAATAAGTTTTTCCAATAAATAGATGGTTTTGCTACTAAAGATGCTATGAAAATTATATGACTGTTACTATGAACAATAAAATCCTAGTTTACAGCCTTGATGCTTTTATTTTGCATTGTAATTTTATCTTATTTCTGTAGTTATATCGCTTTACATTGAGGACTAGAAACGAGTTTTGCTTTTTATTCTTGTTATAGGTACCTATGTCGTATGCAAATGTAAGTTTGTTGTATTTTCATGTTGTGCTCCTTGCCAGTCATAATGGCTAAAAAGCGAACAAGGTAGAATTTTATAATTATTATTTCAGAGGGAATCCCCTGAAATAGTACCTACTTATAAAATTCCACACAATAATATTATTTATAAAATATTATCGTAACAATTGCTCATTATTTGCACCATTATTTTTGACAGTAGTTGACTAGAGCCAGAGCTCGAAGTTTATAATTTTATTCAAGGTACATTTCAGTACCTATAGAATCTACAATAAAAATACGATAACAAAAAAAATTGCTAAAATCTTAACTGACTGGGAGCCACAAGACAGAACGGAGCAGAGGCAGACCAAAGAGGAGATGGCGGGACGACATGGATGCGTACGACGTGAGGTGGAGGGAACTGGCCATGGATAGGGACGATTGGAGGAAGAGAGGGGAGGCTTTTGCCCAGCAGTGGGACACCAACTAGGCTATAAAGAAAAACACAAAAAAAAAATCAGTTTCCTCACTATAACTTTCAACTCTAAACCATTTTCAATTAACTCTAATTTTCACTTAAGTTCCCAATATAAACAGAATAAAACAAAAGTTTTATTAATTTCTGAAAGACAATTCATTTTTTCCGACATTTCACAACGCTGAACATTATTAATTAATAGCAAACAGTGCCAACTATTTTGATTACCACACTTTAATAGTGCTTTTAAATCTGATTAACGGAAAAAGTTCATAGTTCTGGTTAGGAATACTTTACCAAATATGTAGAATTATGAACGGTTTTCTAGCATTTCTGAACGGAAAACTAAGCCGTTATCGTGGGACTAAATACCGATATCTGAATACGTACACTACGTACAGTCAAATCAATTTGTAAAATAATTTGGAATGCATGCGTGCATGCATCAGCCTATGATAGTCCACTGCAGGACGTAGGCCTCTCCTATTAACTAGGTACTTATGCTATACGCATTAGGAGGTAAATGCCCATAATCGCCACGCTGGGCAAGCGGATTGGCGATCGCAGTAATGTGTTCACCATGATGACGCTGCTGCCCATCATCAATCTTTTATCAAATAATGGTCAGTGACACTTCAATCCCTTAGTCGACTCCTACGCCACCCGCAGGAGGAGTTGGGGTGGTGACAAATGTATTCTTACTGCCGTCACCACACGGCCAAATTTGGAATAGTTTATTTTATTGTTAGTTTTTAATTTATTTTTTTATTTGTATTTTAAATTATTTGTTTTAATTTTAATGTTGGTTGCAATTCTAATCATTTGTGTATTTGATTGTAATAATTGTGATTAATATACTCAGTATATTGAATTTAGAAGATCACAACACCAATACATGAGCGTGATAAACTGTTACGTCGTAAAGTACATGCTAATATTCACCTTACACGTCAACTCATGATACTCGTATAAGGTCAGTGTGGGTAAGTCCGGATTTCTTTATTTGTAAGGAAAAACCCGTCATATGCGTCTTATGCTGTTGAGTTATGGGTGGAAATTAGTTGGTAGACGAACTTTCCTCATACACGGTCTTACCTGCATTGACTTTAGGTGAAATGTTCAACTGGTTAAGTCGACATCATACTCGACAACTCACACGGACACAGAGTACCTATACACGGAAATGCGCTTCATATATTATTTCCGTCCGAGTGTACAAGAAGTATGTAAACCTTTATTAAAATAGCCGACAAATCAAACAGGGTACGTGTTATGACGTAATTGTAGGCGAGCCCAGCCTGCGGCGACGCGACATCGCCCCACGGTGCGCTTACGCAGCCTCCGTCCTGCGAATCTAGCATTTTTTTTCTTTAGGGTGTTCTACTTTTTTTTATGTGAGGAAGGTAGACAACTGAGCTCCCAGCCCACCTGATGGAAAGCAGGAACTGAGGTCCATGAACATAGTGATAAAAAAATCGCCTATGGGCTGCCTGCCTTGAGGACTAAGATGGTGTGGCTCTATCTATGCCAGTAATTACACCGGCTATCTTAACCCCAAACCGAAACACAGCAGTGCAAACACTGCTATTTAGCGGCAGGTTAACGGGTAAGACGGTGGTAGCTATCCGGGCGGACTCTGCACGAGGTCCTATCACCAGCAGCTACTGCTGGGCATAGGCCTTTCCCTGAGATCCCCACAGCTCCTGGTTTTGCGCCAAGTCTGGTCAATTATTGACGAAGGCGTCCAGGTCATCCCGCCATCTTCGCCTGGGCCTACCCAGTCCCGCCTGACTTGCGGCATCCACTTGGCTGTAAGTGGCCCACCTTTCTGGATGCATGCGGTAGACGTGACCGGCCCAACCCTACTTTTAGCCTGGCAGTATTTTCCTCTATATCAGCTGTGGAGTGTGGAGTTGTGGAGTTTGCGGGTAGTAGTGGACACACGTCTATGGGTGGCTTAGGGTGCGGGTCCTCTAACGCGGAGCGGAGCGGAGATGTGTGAGCTCGGCCAATGAGACCGCATCACAGTGTTCCGAATTTTGAATTTGAAGAATGTAATAAGTCAATTTTGCATTTTGCTCCTGTCCGCGTCAGTGGAGCCGCACCCTTAAAAGGTTGTAGTATCTTCAAAATATTAAGTACAGATGTCACTAGTGATTAGTGTACCTCAGAAAACAGGCAGCAATGTAAGCGTATCATTCGAGTTGCAACCGATCAACGACATGAGAGGTTCTATGAATAAATTAAGTGTCTCATGTGAAAATTACCTATTTCTCATTCTTTGCTTTCGACATTCGCGTATGGACTTCACCAACTGGTTACTAGTTACGCTTTCTTTCTAATTTCAAGTTTCTAGACTTTAGTCATGTTCCTGGTGCCTTAAGGTGTATGCAGACCAAACGAGCATTCGCTATTCTAACCCCTTAAGGTGCGTTAAAACCAAAAGAGCATTCGCTGTTCTAGCGCCCGTTCTAAGAAATCAACCAATCACGTTTTGTGTACCGATCGAATTTCGTAGAGTGGGAGGTTAGAACAGCGAATGCTCTTTTAGTTTAACCGCACCTTTAGACGATTCAAAAGAGTTTGTTGCTATTCCAATTTGAATAAAGAATTATTTGACTTTGACTTTGAGCTGCTCTACGAAATTCAATCGCTACACAAAACGCACACCTAGATCAAAACAGCATTAAGGGTCGGATTCCCGATTTCGTCGTTTTAGACCTATTTTCGAACAAAGAATTTGTTAAGTAAATATAACTCTACAAACATATTTCTTACATGAGCTTATTCAGAAAGAACCCGTGCAGAGGCTCCAATTGATATTATATTTTATATTCACATGGATTTCCTGGAAATCGGCTCTAAATGTACCGAAAATTGAAAAAATTGCATATTTTTCGAACACGACGCAATGCATATTTTTCTTTTACGGGCATAAAATATTCATGTTAATTTAAAAGCCAGATAAGTGAATTAGTGCATCAGGGCATATTCATATTTTTCCTCATAAAGACAACGGAGAAATTTAATCCTTAATTTAAAATTACTTATATTCTCCATACAAATGGCGACACGAGTCAAAATTCTCTTTTGACTCAGATGGCGCGAGCGCCTCCTCGAGGTCGGACGCACGCCAAATCGCTCCCGTTGACAGCTCTTTTTGACATTGAAAATGACATAAAATCATATACATATACGTCAAGGGATGCCAGTACTCAAAGTGTCTTTAAATAAGTAGGGAAAATCAGAACGAAGAAATTCGTTCGAACCCCATCGTTTATTTAAGTTTCTTGTTATTTTTAAGACGGAACACAAGAAAACTATAACAACTGATTCAAAATAAAACTCAATACTAC
Organism: Thaumatotibia leucotreta; assembly: GCA_025490895.1. Taxonomy (NCBI): domain Eukaryota; kingdom Metazoa; phylum Arthropoda; class Insecta; order Lepidoptera; family Tortricidae; genus Thaumatotibia; species Thaumatotibia leucotreta. Next base: position 4,366 of record JALPQI010002023.1, read on the forward strand.
CGAACACGTATAAGTTACATTCGCAAAAACGATTAAAAATGAAAAAAGTTTACGGATACGATTTGGTGTAATGGAGTTTATTTTCTATACTCTGGAAACAAAATACGTCATTTGAAAACACATGCGACGGTGACGGCTCAAAGTCAAAACGATCAGGATGTCAATTTAGCTATAATAATAATAAGAAAGATAGAATATGTTTGTTATATAATTATAATAATCCACAGGACTATCAATACGGACACAAAAACCTACCTACTAGTTATTTGGCCGTGTTTTCCCTGTAAGTTGCAATACATTCCTAGTTATTTATTTGTGTTTTCTATATTCTTGTTATTATACGATTTGAATATTAGGTATGCATAAATTTATGGCCACAGCTGGATATAATTTTTTCACTTTTGTATCGTATATCTGCTAGCATACAAGTAAATCGTCTTCTGATAGCCAAAATTGTCACTCCTCTTAGCAACCTCGTATGTCAGTATTGGTATCGTATGTTAGCCGTGTGGTGACGGCAATAAGAATACATTTGTCACCACCCCAAATCCTCCTGCGGTTGTCGTAAGAGTCGACTAAGGGATTGAAGTGTCACTGACCATTATTTGATAAAAGATTGATGATGGGCAGCAGCGTCATCATAGCGGACACATTACTGCGATCGCCAATCCGCTTGCCCAGCGTGGCGATTATGGGCATTTACCTCCTAATGCGTTTATACACATATTTAATAGGAGAGGCTTACGTCCAGCAGTGGACTATCATAGGCTGATGATGATGATGTTTTGATCATAGCACGAGCAAATACTCGTACACGTTTATGTGACGTAGGTAACTCCAAAAATGGTAAATTACAAACATATTCTTGTAAATTCGACGTTCTATTGCGTATTTTATACATTGGTAAAAATAAATGTAAACAATTAGACACTCAACTTATTGTTCATTTGAATGACAATGTCAAACTTCGTGTATAAGCTGTTTTTTTCTGGTAAGATAAGAGTGCAAAGGTGGGATCCAAATTTATTTTAATTTAGAAACTTGAAACTTTAGTATTAATAAGGTATTTTACAAGGGTACAAGAAATGTAATTTAATCATTTCTTAAAGGTTAAAAGTGGATTAGAATGTTTATAGCTATGATAATCCCTATAATAGTATTTTATAACAAGGGGATGCAAAGCTACAATTGGAGACCTAAAACATTGTAGGAGATTTACTAAGTAAAATACGAAAAATGCAATAATATATCAGAGTGTAGGGACATAATCATGATTGAGAGGGTTAAGTAGGGGTGTAGATTTTGTTTAAGGAGACCAAGGTGGACTATAAATTTAGTGTAAATTACTAGGGCTAGAAAGATGGCATTTTTACAGAAGGTTACTTATATAATCATTTGTATACAAAATAAGAAACCATTTTATAAAATTTAAACCCTAAAGTGGTTAAAAGGTAGTTGAAAGTTTGTATGGAAATAGTGTGATTTGAAAGATAGCGATTTGATAGCTTGATACGTCGTATTCCAACTGCTGATTAAAAAATAAGACAAATCAATTTCAGCTTTTTTTTTAATATTTATCCCTTAACACTTTCGACGCCGGTGACAGTGTTCACCGCCATACAAGTGTACAAAAAAATGTCTTTAAACCGAAACTTTGTCTGAAGAGTATATTTTTAAGATAAAATTAAGGGGTGCCTGTCGTGTCGCATAACGTCGATTGTCCTAAAATTTTTTGGCCGAGAATGTTTGGCATAGTGTTAAATGGCATACTACTCGTTTAGCCTACTTTATTTTGCGCAAACACATTTAAAACACCTACACCATATTTATCCTAATATTGATTACTCGAACGTCGAATTACCTGAAGCTTAATAATCATAATGTTCATTGTAATTAATATTATTTTTCCTACTGCTCAAACTGTCTATTTTCTTTGCGCCTACAATTGTTATGTCCAAAATTTCATTGAAAAAAGCATATTAACAATATGGTGAATGGTTTAAAATAATGTTCAAGTAATAAGCCAGGGTAAAACCGACTTGGAATGGTTAGGTTTCTAGGATAGGGCGGAGTGAAAGGCGTAGTCTATAAAATACTTAAGTAAGTTTACCAATCCTCCTTCTTGTAAACCCGAAAAAGGGGCGACGGGAGAGCGAAGCGCCCCACAAGGGGGGCTCGGGGGCGAAGCCCCCTGTATTAGAAAATAATTAATCTGTACCTCCCCTACTCCTAACCTGGATAGGTTCGTTAGGTACCTTTTATCCCTTAGATCAGGAATAGAAGTCCCGCGCAGCGGGGCTTCGTCGACCGGTTCCTAGGTCCGTACTGATGACTAAAATTCTTTGGACTACAGGGTTGGGTGGTTTAAGGGAGGGTTAAGTTTAAGGAAAATATTTTTTTAAAGGTAGTTAGTTTTAGTACATTAAGTAGTAGGATCATCACAATTATGCACAATTATTATTCGATACATACACATTAGACACGAAAATCATTAGGACAAACGATATTTAGGAACAACCAAGTTAGGATCAACAATTTCGGCAAAACAAAAATATGTGCAACAATGTTTAGGCCATTCATATTTCGGCGTAAAGTTGGTATGCGACAAATTTATCGAAATAAAAAAAATATGCCACCCGATATAGACCCAAAATTAATTCCAACCTTTTTAGGGTTCCGTGGTAAACGAGGAACCCTTATAGTTTCGCCATGTCCGTCTGTCCGTCTTTCCGTCTGTCTGTCCGCAGCATAGCTCATAGGCCGTTAGTAAAAGAAATTTGCAATTTGGTACACGTATACCTACATATCAGTCACACCGAAAAAGAGGTAGAATAAAATACATTAAAAAATATTTTGCTGTAATCTTATAGTATGGTTGGTATTGTTGAATAGGTCTATAAAAAAATTCGGGTTACAAAAGAGACTTTTTTTTAGGGTTCCGTAGCCAAAATGGCAAAACGGAACCTTTATAGATTCGTCATGTCCGTCTGTCCGTCTGTCACAGCCGATTTACTCAGAAACTATAAATGCTACAGTAATGAAATTTGATAAGAATACGTGTTGTATTAACCGCTACAGAATTATGATACTAAATTGTAAAAAAAAATATTGGGGTTCCCTCCATACATGTAACTGAGGGATAGATTTTTTTTTTAGATGTATACAAGCGTGTGGGGTATCAATAGAAAGGTTTTTGAAAATGATATAAAGGTTTATACATCACACTTTAATTTAAGCGAACCATTTTCGAGATATCAGCTCTCAAAGTCTGAAAAATGTGTCCCCCCCCCTCTATTTCTTATACTACGTGCATTAAATTCTAAAAACAAATTATGTTATGCATATTAATAAACTCTATCAACGATTTTTGGTTTGACTAAATTATCTCTTATAGTTTTTAAGATAGGTTGATTTAACTGTATTTTTTTAACGATAAATTGATAATGATACGGAACCCTTCGCGCGCGAGTCCGACTCGCACTTTGCCGGTTTTTTTTGTAAGTTAACGTTTTCTAAATTAACCGATAGACAAAAAAAATGTTTTCTTTCCCCAGGGTCCGCTGGATGAGGGTGACGCAGGATCGGTCATTGTGGCAATCTTTGGAAGAGGCCTATGTTCAGCAGTGGACGTCTTTCGGCTGATATGATAATTATGATGGATGATGATGATGGATGATGATGATGACATTACGATACAAGCGTGAAAAAAGTAAAGGTTGGCGATAAAATAAAACACGACCGAAAGGAGTGTTTTAAATCGACACGAGATTTTAGGGTTCCGTAGTAAAATAAGAACCCTTATAGTTTCGCTACGTCCGTCTGTCTGTCTGTCCGCAGCATAACTGAGTGACCGTTAGAATTAGAAATTTGCAACTTGGTATAGTGTACATATTAATCAGGCCGATAAATTGATAGAATAATATACAAGGTGATCCTATTAATGCGTATTGGACATTAGGAGGTAAATGCCCATAATTGCCACGCTGGGCAAAAGGGTTGGCGATCGCAGTAATTTGTCCACTGTGACGATGCTGTGCTGCTGCTGCTCATCATCAATCTTCTATAAAGAAATAGTTATTTGTTATACAAGGGTGCAAAGTTGTATTTTACCCGCGAGCATGAAATTGAAACACGAGCAAGCGAAAGGATTCCATAGTTGAACCACGAGCGAAGCGAGTGGTTTTAAAACAGAAACCTGAGCGTAGCAAGTGTTTTAACTTACGAGAAGTAAAATACATTTGCACTCGTGTGTAACACAAAACTTTTCCCCTCACTATAGTGAGGAACAGGAGGAGGTTTCTGATTTGAATGAAAAAAATTGAGGATATATTTCATAGTAGCAGAAGTGCTGAACCACCACCAGTTTTCTTTTTTATCTTTTAATTTCCAAGTTTTGCCCATTCAAAGTTAAGAGTGGGGTCAAACTCCTGCTTGTACAAAATCAGACCTAACTTTTTTTCTATAAGAGGTAACCTAATAATTATTACTTTGTCATTATATTTTCTAAATGCAGTTAGAAATACGTGGTTAATTTTTTTTGGGTTCATTAAAGGGCATGGTGTATACAGCCAATTTCAACTGTCTGGATTTAATTCAATATTTTCTCATTGAATTCATAGGCATTTAAAAGATTAAGGTTATATTTATATTTTAATCTGCATAAATATAACAAGAGAAAAAATGCACTAGGTGAGCAGTTTAAAAAATCGTATTTCGGAAAATAGGCAAAATAACAATTTTTTTTCCAAATCTAATTAAAGAAGATGTCATCTATAATTTATGATTAAAATAAAGAAAATATTTTATCTTCCACATTGATTTTTTTAGAGTCAAACATGAGCATTTTCGAACGTCTCAATTTTCATTTATACTTTTCTATTACAAGTAGTTGCTCTAACACATTTATATTTATTTTACAAGATGAACACGGCAAGTACTTTATTTTTTAGAATAAAATTATATTTGATATGCACCAGGGTAGGGTTGGCTCAAGAACCAATTGAAAATATAATGACAAAAGTAATAATTATTTCGTTACCTTTTATTGTATAAAAAAAGTTATGTCTGTTTTTCCACAATTAGAAATTTGACCCCACTCTGAATTTTGCAAGGGCAAAACTTGGAAACTAAAAGATAAAAAAGAAATCTGGTGGTGATTTAGCGCTTCTGCCACCATGAAGTATATCCTCCATTTTTTTCATTCAAATCAGAAACCATGCACCACACTCGATTTGTTGATTTCACCTGGAATGACCCTTTACCATTATTTCGTTAGGTCGGTTGGTCTTTCTTGAGTGAAATCTAATTTCTTATGATTTTTTAACACTTTTTCCTAAGTTTTCAGCTTTGTTCAAGTGGGGAACAAAAGAAATAAACGAACACTGACGTCGTTTATACCAAGAAAGAAGGTATATAAACCCCTAATATTTTCATTCGCAAGTATAAGTATTATTTTTTTTATATATAGGTAATATATAGACAGGGTAGAAATTATTTTTGGGTTAGAGAGGGCAGCTACCAGATCCAGAGTAGCTATGCGGAAATGGTCTTATATGACCTTCCTCGATTTTAAATTAGTGAAATTTGGCGTTCACTGATTTTGGGAAAATCATACAGGTTGCGAGAAAATTGTCATTTTTAACAATAGTACATTGTTGTAGAGGCTGGTATGTAAGCAATAGATGAACGAGTTTGTTTGAAGGCCGACCCTTTGGGAGGCCTTCGATAGTACGAGTTCATCTATTGCACTTTTAGCCGAGGCTAATCATTGTGCTTTTCACGACAACTGTGAGGAAATAAAACACATTTTTTATAATTATTAAAAATTAGTCACATTTTTATGTGGCTGAACGCCATGATCCTGTGCCACAAAAATTAAAAAAGCAGTCCGAGAAAATTTCTCTGAAACAATTTTCAAAACGTCGTATCTACCTATGAAATCCGTGTTTAGATATGACCTTTTAGTTTACGTTCAACATTGTTGTACTGTTCGTGACGTTCATAGATGTACAGCTCTACAGCTGTCACAATTTGACAGCCATACGTCTATAGGCAACTTTCCGCACTGTGTTTAGACAAACAATCACCACATTTACGAAGTGTCGTGAAAACTTTTTTTGATGCCAATCGATCCTGTTTCTGTTCAGGATCAAAAGCTTGTATGAGACCAAAAAAAAATATTTTCGGCTAGAAAAGCCGCAAATCGAGATAATGAATATAGCTAATGTTTCCACACAGTATTATTGTTATTTAGCATAGGAGGTATAATTATCGTGACATATGATATAATTAAACTTTCACTTTTTTCCATAGTAAATGTAACTATGAAAACAGTTTTCTTGAAATTTTGGCTTTTTTATACATTGCTATAAGTTGACCCCTGAGAAACTATGGGTACTGGATACGAATGGAATCGATTAACATAAAAAAATTAAGCGTGAAAAAATATTTTTTTGTACAGATGGTGTATGGTGTATTTTAGTGGGTCATTTTACGTCAGGTCCAAAACTTCGGAGGAAGGAAACTTCGGATCTGTACTAAAAAACGTCGTAGGAGACACGTGCAAAAACGAAATTCGTAACTCGTGTCGATTTAAACACTCCCTATCGGTCGTGTTTTAAAACATCGCCACTCGTTTCGAATTTCATGTTTTTCGCACTTGTGTCGAAATGTACTATTTTAACATTCATACAAATTGTATGGGGATTTTAAATCTCGATTTGCGGCTTTTCTAGACGAAAACTTTTTTTTGGGTCTATACAAGCTTTTGATCCTGAACAGAAACAGGATCGATTTTTTTTCCTAGCCTGTAGACGTGTCCCAATGCTGGGCAAATGTTTCTCCCTCAGATCTCCACAGCTCCCGGTTCGGTGCCAAGTCTGGCCAATTGTTGGCGAAGGCGTCCAGGTCGTCCTGCCATCTCCGCCTGGGCCTGCCATCTCCGCCTGGGCCTGCCTCGTCCCCGCCTAGTTTGCGGCATCCACTTGGTGGCAATTTTATCATTGTCAATGGTAATGAAGTTCGTCTACAAAAACTGTGTATATTTATATTATATTTTTTATTTTTTTATTCACAAGTACGGTTGCAACCAATTGCACTTGAAATTTATTTTTAAAATGGATCTTTTCAAATAGGAGACGCAGAATGACTTCAAAAAATTTAGAACAAATCTTAATTTGCTTTGCAGAGCTAAAACAGCAATGAGTCCATATATGTATACTTCAAAGACAGGTAATAGAAACTTCAAAGATAGGTACTCTCTTTTCAAAATGGCAGATAATTTTGAATATAACTTAGAAATAGAAGAGGTACTATTTTTTCACAAAAGGTAAAACAATGCAATATGAATTGATCGAATTCAGGATCTGGTCCCGCTATTATTATGGTTAATGCAAAACCCTCTCGACGTTTTTATCAAAACCAGATAGATTAGATAATTATTCAATAGGGGGGCTGCATAATTAATGAACATAGTATATTTAGTAGCAGTATTCCGCCCATGCGAAGCCGCCGTAGCAAGTTATGGAAAATTACTTTATTTCCACAACATAATGTAATATTTATAAATGTACCTTGTGTAATAATAATAACATTAATAACAATGATACCTCGTGCGAAACTAAATGTAATTTTTGGTAACCGTTATAATGGCGGGACCAGATTCTGAATTCGATCGATTCATATTGCATTATTTAGTACTGAATTAGTACTATTTGGTACCAGTTGTAAAATAATTTGTACCTCTTCAATTTCAAAGTTATATTCAATCAGTCTGGTCCCGCCATTATAACGTTATAATGGCGGAACCAGGTCCTGAATTCTGTCGATTCATATTGCATTATTTAGTACTGAATTGGTACTATTTGGTACCTTTTTTAAAAATAGTACCTCTTTTCAAAGTTATATTTGAAATAGTCTGGTCCCGCCATTATAACGTTATAATGGCGGAACCAAGTCCTGAATTCTGTCGATTCATATTGCATTGCTTAGTACTGAATTGGTACTATTTGGTACCTGTTGAAAAAAAAATAGTACCTCTTCCATTTCAAAATTATATTTGAAATAGTGTGGTTCCGCCAGACCATTTGAACCAGACTATTTCCCGCCATTATAACGTTATAATGTCGGGACCAGACTATTCGAAATATAATTTTGAAATGGAAGAGGTACTAATTTTTTTTACAACAGGTACCAAATAGTACCAATTCAGTACTAAACAATGCAATGTAAACCGACAAAATTCAGAACCTGGGTCCGCCATTATAACGTTATAATGGCGGGACCAGACTATTTCAAATATAACTTTGAAATGGAAGAGGTACTATTTTTTTTACAAAAGGTACCAAATAGTATCAATTCAGTAGTATATAATGCAATATGAATCGACAGAATATGGACAGAATTCAGGACCTGGTTCCGCCATTATAACGTTATAATGGCGGGACCAGACTGATTGAATATAACTTTGAAAAGAGGTACTTTTTTTACAAAAGGTACCAAATAGTACTAATTCAGTACTAATAAATAATGCAATATGAGTCGATCGAATTCAGGATCTGGTCCCGCCATGATAACGGTTACAATTTTTGTGGAACAACTCAAATTATTTTATAAAATATTTTTTAAGTTATTGTTTTTAAGTAGGTAGTAACACTACGATGTACCTATATAAAGTTAAATATTTGATGCCATATACCACAGAAAAAATACCGAAGCTTACCAACGCCGTAGGTGGAATTTGAACCCAACGTCCTCAGCTTTCGTGGCTGATGCTTAAACCACTGGAGTGGCCGAGTGGTTTAGGCAACAGCCGCAAAACTGAGGACGACTCTCCAAGTTCCACCTCTGGCGTTGGTAAACTTCGATATTGTTTATATATTTAGTACCTATATGACATCTAATATTTAAATTAGTAAATGTAATAATTTTTTTAAGATCTACTTTTTTCTTGTAATTGTAATTCTTCAATTTACAGTTGTAATTGTAATTCTTGAAATAAACTACTGATTACCATTTAAGATAATATAATAAAAGCCTTAATGTTTTACCTATGTGCATTTTTATTTTTATAAAGAATGCAATTTAATTTAGTAAAATTTAGCTCCCTTAAACCTGATAACTGCTGGTAAGTCACATTAATAATTATACAAATGTTCAGATCTATCTCGGAAGCAAAAACCTATAAATACCTTGGTATGTCACAGTCTTTGGGTATTGAAGATATGGGAATTAGACAGGCGGTGAAGGAGCGCTTTTTCAGCCGGCTCACAAAAGTACTTAACAGTCTTTTGTTAGGAGGCAACAAAGTGTGTGCCTTCAACGCCTGGGTAATGCCCATACTCACATACTCCTTTGGCGTACTAAGGTGGACTCAGACCGAGCTGGACGCCCTGGATCGAAGGGTCCGTACACTGCTCACCACACATCGAATGCTACACCCGCGCTCATCAGTTATGAGATTGTACATCCCGCGGAGGTGTGGGGGTCGCGGCTTCTTAAATGCCAAAAACCTCCACAACCACGAGGTGTACAATCTTAGAAACTATTTTCTTAACAATGAGTGCGGGATGCATCGTGATGAGGTGGCAGTAGACCGGAACCTCACGCCGCTCTCCTTGGTAAAAGAGAACTGGCGCAAACCTGTGGTACTAAGCACCGAGGACCGCAAGGCGGTATGGAAGAGCAAGGAGCTACACGGGCGGTTCTACAAGGCCCTCACGGGACCTGATGTAGATCTGCTCGCGTCGGTGAACTGGCTACGATTCGGGGACCTCTTCGGAGAAACCGAGGGTTTTGCCTGTGCAATTGCTGACGAGGTTATCATGACGAATAACTACCGGAAATATATCCTGAAGGACGGTACGGTCGACATTTGTCGGGCATGCCGCCGTCCCGGTGAGTCACTCAGGCATATTATTTCCGGTTGTTCTCAGATTGCTAACACCGAGTACTTGCACAGACATAACCTCGTAGCCAGTATTATACACCAGCAGCTTGCTCTTCAATACGGCCTTGTGGACGTCGAAGTGCCATACTACAAGTACACAACTGCACCAGTTCTCGAAAATGGTCGTGCCACGCTCTATTGGGATCGATCTATCATCACGGACAGGACTATTGTAGCCAATAAGCCTGATATCGTGCTGGTAGATCGATCGCAGCGCCGGGCTGTGCTCGTCGACGTCACCATCCCCCATGATGAGAATCTCGTGAAGGCCGAGAAGGACAAGTCCAGTAAGTACCTAGACTTGGCCCACGAGATAACCGCCATGTGGGATGTTGACTCGACGATCATAGTCCCGATAGTCGTTACAGCGAACGGTTTAATAGCGAAGAATCTCGACCAACATCTTAAGAGTCTCTCGCTAGATGGCTGGATCAAGGGTCAGATGCAGAAGGCAGTAGTCCTGGACACGGTGCGTATAGTCCGTCGGTTCCTCTCTCTGCGGCCCTAACCACCGGCAGCTTGGGCCCGCTCCGTTGCCGGCGGCACCCTAGGTTAGGTTTTTTATAATGTGTTTATGTGTTTTGTATTGTTTTTGTATGTTTTATTGTATTTTACTTTTATAGACATTTTGTAAAAAACCTAGCCTAAGAAATCAGTGAAATAAAGAATACAAATGTAATGCATAATTCCATTCATTAGGCTTTTCACGGAAACTACTTCACCGTTGCACTGAAGCTAGTTGTGGAGAAGATAGAATCGGGTTTTTTCTTCAATATACGAAAATAAGAGATTGTGCATTACATCTATACACTTATTAATCTCATCAAACAATTGTTCAGGTATATTTAACTTCTTAATAATCTCCAATAGAAAAAATAAATAAATTTAGAATATTTACCTCTGTATATATCAAATTCAAATGACGACGCAAATGTGCGTCGTTGGCACTGCAATCGTTGGTGGACTCTTGTGCGTTTGGCGCACACAGCAGTGGGAAAGTTGAATGTCTACGAAAAGCTGGTGATAGTGAATACTTAGGGCCTATATTCAACAGTATCGTGTTCTGATCAGAAAAATATAATTATATTTTTTTTATTATAGTGGACTAATGGCTTGCCTTACAACCAGTTGGTCAAACAGGCATACTATCGGAGTATCGAACCAAGCCATTTTGTTCTATCGCGGATTTTTTTTCTCTTACTATTTCCTAATCAGAATACGATGCTGTACAGTCACCATCTGATATAGCGGAGCGGCCAGGGTGCTCATAAATATCTGAGCAGGCCGCTATTATCATGGCGTTCGTGTGCATGCTCAGATATTTTTGAGTGCCGTGGTCGTTCAGATATATCTGATGATGACTGTAACAAATTGATTGATCTGTACTGAAAATCCATTTTTAGTACAGATTTTTGCCGCACTAGTGCGAGAAATGGCTCATTTTTTATCAGGTAGAAACTTCAGAGGGCCATCTGTACTGAAAAACGTCGTATGATACACGTGCGAAAAGGAAATTCCTAGCTCGTGTCGATTTAACACACTTCTTCCTATTAAATCTGTCTTTTGCATTGCATTGAGACGACTCGAAAAGACAAGGATAGTCTTATAAAATCTATCCCTCTCTATCTTTTTACCATCTAGTACGTTGACAAGTGTAATTTTTCAAAAGAGGTAGTGATAAATTACAAACTCGGCCGCTTTCATAAAAAAAAATCACCAAGGTTCAATGACCCCGCTCGGTAAAATGAGGTAGTGTGCGTGAAGTGCGCGTGTGTGCGAAATGGGGAAATTTGACAGAATCTGTAAAATTTCCCACATCTATCCGACCCTTAACTTAAAATTTATCCGTGTTTTAGGTAAGAGTATATTCGTGATCTACAAAGTTCAAATTAAAAAATACATACATTTTGAGTTAATACTGTTTTGATCTAGGTGTGCAAAAACGTGATTCGTTGATTTCGTAGAGTGGGGGAAAGAATAGCGAATGCTCGTTTGGTCTGAATGCACCTCTATATTCTGCAAGATCTAAGAATGATCTTTTGACATTTATAGATTAATCCTTATTAATATGAGGGTAAGATTCACCATATTTTCGAAAGACTTGACGTCATAATATATAAGAGTCATTTCTAAACTGTCAAATGTTAATTCTTAAAAATCAACAGCTATACCATATCTTCAGGCTTAGCACATCTTGTGTTTGTCAGCAACTCACAACTACCAGCCTCTTTTAAATTGTATAGATTAAATTAAAATGAGATGTGTTTAAGGGAGAGCGACGGAGGTTGTGAAACTTCAATATTTGGAAACATTTCGTCAATTATTGGACAATCAATGGCGTCCTAGGGTACTCATAACGACAAATCCGAGCAAAAAACAAGTCTAAAATTCCAAAACAAAAGAAATAAAACTTTACTATTCACTAAGTATGTTTCACCAAGCCATTATTCAAGAAAAGTCATGAAATTAGACTTTAATAAGACCGTCTTAAAATACCGAAGCCTTTTTTCATTCTCCAGTACAATGACACATCAGAGACGCACCGCCCGCGACAAAGACTGTCCACTCCTGCGCAGCGAAACGACGCAAGTGTATTAAGAGGATGCAGATTCGTTTGATTCTATTTTTGTTCAAAAGTATTCTGCATTTTACTGGTTTTGAAACTTTTAATTGACTAGCTCAATTATAAAAAAATAGTGATTTTGAAAAATAAAATAAGACCAAATTCAAAACATTTCACTTCATTTCATCTTTCGAAACGTAATAAATTGACCCCGTTATTTTGTGGTACCTACTGATACTATTTTTTCGTATCGTTTGAATGTTTATTTTATTGACTGTTAGTTTGTTTCATTAAGCGTGATGTAGTTATTGAAGGAGGGGTGCCACTTATCAAAGAAATTTCAGAATCATTTTTTAAAGACAATTGGACGTAGTTATGCAAAAGGGAAAATAATTTTTAAATCAAAATAAACAAGTCAATCTTTGAAATGACAAATTCATGTGGGTTGGTTCCTTTTTGCATAACTGCGTCCAATTTAGTATTGCGTGCAGCTTCCATGTTTTATTTGTTCGTAGAATAAAAGGTCGTAGTCGCGTTATAATTCAGTAAATTCAATATAAAGGTATTTATGTACTACAAAAGGTGTCCTAGACTATGCTTTGATAGGTTTTGCTTTAGCTACTCAATTGTTTTTGGTAACTGTGGTTACCAGCTGTCGCTCTTATTTTACATAGGATAGGATATAGCTCAACCAAAATTTCAAAGCAATTGAGTGGCTACGCTAAGTTAGTCATAAAAAATAATTATAAGCTTTCGACCATTTGGGTCAACGTGCTAGCAATATGATTACGACATTAAAGTGGTACACGTGCGGAACAGTCTCATACTTTTTGACAAATTTCGGGGTTGTTGCAAACGGAAGCTTCCTCTTAACTGACTTATGACGTTTTTCTTCCATTGTCTCCGCTTTTAATTTATGCGCAAGAGCATGGCTCGTGGAGACGGTATTTCTCAAAATGCCACGCAACGTCCATCGCGGGGAAAAAGGTTTTTACGCAAATTACTTGCTTTGTTTAATGGAAATAAATGATAAACGACGGAATTGTAGACATGAAAGATTGATACAAGAATTTAGTAGTGACAATGCATTTAAATTGCCATTTAGGTTGCATTATTGCAACATAGCAATGAGGATGATAAAAGTCTCATTTCCACGAGGAGTCAAAATAATTTCTAGAGCTCGAAATCAGTGTAGAACAGGGGCCCAATTTAAAAAAAGGGCGTGCTTATGATGATTCTGTGTTCATGTTTCATTTTTGCCGTCACATTCTATCAACTCTATCATGTCTGCAAGTGCGAAAGTGACAGCACGATAAACAGTAGATGCGGGAGCCATAAGTCACTTGAGTCGTTACCATGATCTACCATGGGATGCAGTTTATAGGTAGGTTCGGCTTGTCAGGTTTTGACTGTTATTCTAGGAAACTGGCACATTTCGGTTCAAATTAGGCCCTAAACTGAATCACATAAATAGATCGTGTTTCCTATCCTATTCGTATCGTGTGTCCTGGTCTCCTAGCGTACCTTGATATAAACAGGAAAAAGGCGATTTCAAATTGTGCGTTTGAGTTAGAGGTTCACCACTTCTAATTGAAGGGTCCAAGAAAAAAGCATGTCCTTTGCTTAAAAAAATCAGGGCAAATTCACACCTTATTCTGTTAAAAGTAAGGTGGCTTTTCCTTCTGTAATTTGAATTGACTAGATATGTTCTTTCCGTGGAGCCTTCAATTATCTCACTCGGCATATTCTCGAATAATACATAGCTTTTGGCAAACGAATTAAGCATCAAGCTCTTAAATTTACAAAATTAGCTGGAATCAGGTAAAAAAAAATGGTACTGGGATGACTGACTGATGGAACAGGAATAAAAATTGGGGCAAAAAGCGAAAAAAAAATGTTTTTTAAGTTTACTCTATGTTATTCAGAAATACTACTTTTCAAACCTTTTAATATTTTAATACCGTTTTGTATGCAATAGTTTAGGTTACTACATACGTTACAAAATACATCTACATTCAAACAAAATGTGACACACTTTTTGCTACAACGTAACTAGGTTTGATTTCAGCAAATTCAGCCGCATAAACAAGTCCCAGGGATATACAATAAAATATACCGAGTATTTACTAACAATTGAATCCGGTATTTCAATAATAGCGAGTACGAGTAGGAATACCAATGACGCGGCAGCGAATGACAATGGCGTCAGAAAGTATTCCCATCGTCTTTGAATACTGGATACTCTTATAACTTCTGTACTAAGGCCTACCTAAAACTGGAGAAATCGTAAAAAGGCATGTCTCTCTTACTCCAATGAAGGCATCATTGGCGAGACAGAGATAAAATTTCGATTTTTAAAATTCTCAGAAAGCGACTCATACCCATGTCAGGCTAATAACCCGAGTTTAAACGGCAAAAAATGTTACACACGTATGTTATTAATTAGTTAACACCTTGTTATTTGGTTAACCCTAGATCGTGTAAAGAAAGTGAACCTACTTTATAAAATTTTGGAATTTTAGCGATCTACCTACTGCCTACGGTGATATTTTTTTATTTTATACAGTAGCCGTACCATGAGTTGAAATGTCAGAGATACGTTAGGTTTGACTCGATTCGTAATGCATTCTATCGCGCTCGCACTAACATATTGGAGCGAGCGCGATGGCCTGCTTTACGTATCGAGTAAAACCTAACATTACCGATACTTGCAAATAATGCACAGTCATGATACGGCTACAGATCAATAGGTGAATAATAGTTATTTGTTATACAAGGGTGCAAAGTTGTATTTTACCCGCGAGTATGAAATTGAAACAGAGCAAGCGAAAGGATTCAATAGTTGAACCACGAGCGAAGCGAGTGGTTCTGAAATAGAATCCTGAGCGCAGCGAGTGTTTTAACATACGAGAAGTAAAATACATTTGCACCCGTGTGTAACACAAAACTTTTCCCCTCACTATAGCGAGGAAACTCAAAAAAGGTAATTATTTGTTCACATTACAATCATCATCGGGTTAGTGATAATTATTTTCCAAATGCATCATGTATTTAATGCAAGATTTTGTCGCAGTAAACTTAGCACGAAAAAGTAAACGCAGCACGATTTTAACACATTCCTGTAGTTGCACACCAACGCCAATGCATTATTAAATCATTCTCATTCATTATTTTTACAAAACTATAACAGAACACTCTGAAAGTTGTTTAGTTTACTATTTTTATGCGTGTTCGAGTCGGTAAATAAAGATTATAACCTATAATATTCATTGACAATGTTGACGTTGACATTTTCTGCGTTTTGTGATTGCATCTAGTCATGTTATCATCATTCACTAAAACAATTTTTACTTATGGAATTTTAGGATTTATGTGTTAAAATCATCATATTATATAAAGATTTAAACTTTCACGATTATCACTCATATTTTACAGACAAACGGGTCTTAATCGCGTAAACTTACGTTTAATTATATCCTGACGTTTCGGGCATGACGTTACACCCGTGGTCGCAGGCAGACTGGCGAGAGAATGTATCAACACCTTCGAGCTGCGCGGGTTTTTCGAACTACCCGCACTTGATCTTGATTATTCACTTCTAGGCTAGGGTTGTCACTAGGCCTACACACAACACTCACAACATCCAATGGCTTAAAAATGGATGTTTCACCACGCTTACATTTGTAAATCACGGGATTCCACGCGGACGAGATTCCTTGCCCCTCATTTTGTTTAAAATTCCGATGTTTCTTAATTTCAATAGCTTCACGTACTTTTCGGCTATGATGTATACGCTCGGTTGAGAGGACTTTCGGGTTATGGAGCTCAATCCAGTGGTTAGGTCCGGACTCCAACAAATGCTCGGCCACAGTAGACTTATTCGTTTGACGCTTTTTAACAGCCGTGATATGTTCCTTGACCCTTTCCGCTATGGTGCGTTTGGTTTCCCCAATATAGGAACTACCACAGCTACAATCGATCTTATAAACGCCCGGTGTGTGATAAGGTAAAACATCCTTAGGCGACCTTAGATGACCTGCCACCTTTGATAACGGCATGTAAACGGTTGGTATGGAATACTTATTCAAAAGCGTACCTATTTTGTCCGTTACACCCCTGACATAAGGCAAAAATGCTGGTCGCCTTGCAACATCTGGATGTTTCTTCCTCGGTGTTCGTCTGGGTTGCCGTCTGTTCATTATGTAGCCATTTCTCTTCAGAACCTCCTGAACGTGCGATAACTCAATTTCTAGAAATTCAGGGTCACAAAGGTCATGTGCTCTGTTCTTTAGAGAGTTAACCACAGACTGAAGCTGGCGGGGGTGGTGGTGAGACAGAGCGTTCAAATACCTGTCAGTGTGTGTGGGCTTCCTATAGACAACGTCATGCCCGAAACGTCAGGATATAATTAAACGTAAGTTTACGCGATTAAGACCCGTTTGTCTGTAAAATATATTATATAAAGGTTTGTATTTTACACTAAATTCTCAAACAAATTATTTAATTATCATTAATATGGAACGATTTCCATGAGCATTTTACGTTTTGTTATCTGCTTCGAATGCTACTTCGCGCTACGCTCCAAGGTCATTACTTTGCCACACAAGTGAATAATATGCGTTTTTACACGTCCGTATTAAAGGATAAACGAGCACTTTACGAGCTAGTGAGGGGAAAACATAATGGATAGATAGGCGACCATGGAGGTCGCCGAAAGACGCCAAAGGTCCAAAGCCCTATGTTCACTGTGGACGTCTTAAGACTAAGATGATGGTGAATGGTCCGTGGTCCTAGTAAAAGTCAAGCAATTGGAACAGCAACCCAGTTGTCTCCGGATTTATGGCTCGTCAGTTAGACAATAAATAGTGATTTTCGCGTTTCTCTTCGACGTGCGGATGCCCTAGGACGTAAACTTACGCGGTTGGAAAATTTATTTTATGTAACAGATTGCGAAAGAGCATGCAACTTAAATTAAAAGAGTATTTCCATCACGGTGTTTCTAAATTGTAAAAAAAAGGGTTAGACTAAAAATTATACCCGAAATTTATTTTACCGAATCTTCCCAATTTAATTTAATTATCGCAGAATTTCGAACCTAGTTGAGAACTGTAACGTTTCATAGTCTTATCGTTTGGTGTATAAAAGTTGTCACCAAATAATTTGGTAAATCTTGATTGGCAATGCAGACAAAAGGCAGGGTACCTTTTTCTAATGACTTTATTTTATTAGTATTAATAGGGTAGGTACTTTAGCATTTTACATCATCTCGTTTTTGGCTTAAATAAAGTGGGTATTCAAATAACGTACAAATTCTTTTTTTTTTTATCTTAGATACTAAATCCTCGATACGGTCGGTAGATATGTGAGCGATTTTCGTGAAACGTCCAAGATAGATGACCTTAAAGACTTTTAAATCAGATAAACCGTATAGATATACAAACAAATTCCATCCTTAAAATCAGCGACAAATTGGGACGTTTTGAAAACCGTAACCAAAATTACCGTTTTTTAATTAGGTATTGGTAGCGACCATAACGAGGATCCTGAGTTCAGTCCAAGGGTGGTAATTTTGTCCAAGTCTGAGAGTATAGGAATGATTATGACGATAACTGATGTTAATATCTGCGGTTATTACGGAAAATCACAGAACCAAGTGCATGTGCGTTTACGTCCTACGTCTCAAGTCCCGCAAAGCACGTTTCCCATTGTACGGCATATAAGGCTCAAGACGACTCGATATTTTTATACGATACTCCTTTGTACGAGTAACAGGTATTTATAACTGTTATTTGTACCGGTTCCATCAGTGATTGAGACTGCTGTACGTTACCTTATTGTTTAGTTTATGGGGTTGGCGAGAGTTAGTGCTTATTGTAGAAAAATATAGGCCCTTTGAAGTTGCCGATTTGAGACAGGAGTCGAATCGAATGTCTTTATTTTCTATAGTATAAATATAAATCAGTTTCTGGATACAACGTGCGCTGATAGGACTATATAAGCAATTCTCAAAAGTTTGTACATTTGGATCACGTATTCGATATTGATAAAAATTGGTAGGCTGGTATATCAATGTACAAGTTATAGAACATTCTCAAAATTGGGGGAATATACATGGAAACCGAGATTTTTTATGAGAGTTTAAGAATAAGTTCTCATTTAAAATGTTTCCATGAAAACTTATAAAATAGTGTTATGAATAATATTGTATTTCACAATTGAGTAAACAAGGCATAAAATATACCTTAAAAGGCATGTATATACAATGGTTTTGGCATGATTACATTCCTTAAAAAATTGAAATTGCCGAGAACATGCCTTTTAAGGTATACTTTATATCTTGTTTACTCAATTGTGAAATACAGTATTCTTCATAACACTTTTTTTATAAATTAAAATGGAAAAATTCTCAATGAGTACTTATTCTTAAATTCTCATGAAATTTCTTGGAAATTTTAGAGTATATTCTCGCGATTTTGAGAATGCTCTGCATGTACATTGCTACCCCAAACTGTTTCAACAGCTTTGTGTTTTTTATATTTAAATCGTGTGTAGTTTCTAGGTTAAAAAAATGAACAATAGTTAATTTTACTTATGCACTTACTCAAACTATTATTCCTCCCTATTCCACGGTAATGCAAAACGACAAATTCACCACTTTATTCTCAAGATAAGTAACTTGGCTAGTTTATGAGTTATGAAATAAGAGATAGGGAGAAAGGGCAAGGAATGAAATCGCATACTTAGCAGTATCTTTGTCTAAATGTGGCGACAATGCCTGGGATTAAAGCTGGTGTACACAGGGCATTTCATCATCAGCCTATGTTAGTTCACTACTGGATGTAGGCCTCTCCTATTAACTATTCGTATAGACGCATTGGGAGGTAAATGCCCATAATCGCCACGCTGGGCAAGCGGATTGGCGATCGCAGTAATGGTCCACTATGATGACGCTGCTGCCCATCATCAATCTTGTAAAATGGTCAGTGACACTTCAATCCCTTAGTCGACTCTTACGACACCCGCAGGAGGAGTTGGGGTGGTGACAAATGTATTCTTACTGCCGTCACCACACGGCGTGTAGTCATAGGGCATTTAGTCCAGATAATACATTAGGTATCATTGTGTACTAAAAAAAATTGTTCAAGAAAATTTAGTTTCACAGATTGAGGCACTGGTTTCACCGCGAACTACTAAGCTATGAACTATCGGCTAAAAACACGAACAAAAGATACACACTCCCGTGTAAATAAAAGAGACAGCGATACTCGCCCAGCTATCAGCTATCACCGCCGGGAGTGTTTTTTTTTTTACACTTGAGTGCGTATCTTTTGTTCGTGTTTATTTATAGCGGATAGTTCATAGCTTAGTAGCTCGCGGTGTCTAAGTTAACCAGTGCCTAAGTTAATCACATTTTAGTTACATATTCCAAAATATCTATAGCATGAAACCATAAAATTCTCGTTTTTATAATCCAATATTTATAAGATAACAATATTACTTTGCTAAATATTCCGCGATACAATACGTGCAAGTTAATTAGTTCAACTTTAGTTTGGGTGTTTTTTCTTATTCATTTCTTTTTTACCAACGGAAATGTACGTTACAAACCTGACTGCTGACATTAAGCTGATGAGAGCTGCCAAGGTGATCAAAAATATCGGACCATGCACTCTAGCGCCATAGCAATAAAGGCGTGCAGATATTTGTGACCATCCTGACCGCTCTGGTATTTCTGATAGCGACTGTACAAGGCGTCTCCCGGTTAAACACTTTCGTAATAACACCCCCTATTAAGCAAAAGCAAAATTTATAAGCGAATATTTCACGCATTATAATTAACGTAACATTATCTAGTCACGAATATTTCCTATTCGGCTAGCAGTGTTTTATAGCTTTTATCTCACTCTACCCAGTATTTAATGAGAGGGATGTGTTTATAGGTGAGAAATACAACATAATGCGTTTGCTCTCACTGTACGCTCCGCTTAGATAGTGATGTATTACCGGGTATTTACCCCGCAAAGTAAATAATCCCCCAAAAATTAAGAAGGATAACTTTGCACAAATATTTTATTACGCAAAACTTAAGAGGAGCGATTATTGTGGATTTACAATAATTTAAAGGTTTCCGGAAACGGCCTATGTTAATAAAAATTTTGGATTATAACTAACGTGAGACTCATGCATAATTCAAATATTTAGTGAACCATGTTACTCACGTAATTTAAGTCGATGATTGCTTGACATATTTCGACCCATTAGGAGGACCCTCGTCAAGAGTCAGGAGTACTACTACGGTAGCGTGACTACGGGCTTGCGCTCTGCTATACTTAAATGAACGGGAAATTCAGGACATATTTCAAGATTTCGCGTATTGCCTTTAGGTATTTGCAATAATTTGTGAACATTATATAGATGGTAAGCCTTCACAAATTAATACGAGATTTAATTGTCAATATAAAAAAAATAAAAAATGTCATCCATATTTCTAAATACTGTAACCTTAGGATGCGGCTTCACTGACGCGGAGCGGAGCGGAGCTGTGCAAAATTGACCAATTACATTCTTCAAATTCGATTATTTATTTGTTATTCATTGACATAATTATTTGAAATCATTAGTATTCACGGCATTTAAGTAAAACAACTAGTAAAGTGCAATGACCAGTTAACACCTTCGCTGCGGCAATTAATTTAAATTGTTATTAACCATATTTGTACAGGTCACATATGACCTGTTCCGTGCTGAGCGTGTTAACCAGTAATAGTATCATACACAACGAATATTTAGATACTTCAAAAATAGATAGTGACGCGTTCTTGTTGCTCGAACTGGTGGTGTAAGATAATTTTGCAAGATACATTTAATGCGGGCGTTGTTGTATAATTAATTATTTCTTGTGACTGTACAATTGTAGGTACATACCCCTAAACAAAAGTTTATTAGGTTTTCATACGAATACGCTCATTTTAGGGGTACACTGGAATGCCCCTTACCCTTAGTTCCTCACTAGTCGTATCGCAATATTTGAGAGTAATCCGCAAACAGGTAATAGTATCCAGGACGAGATAAAGAAAATATCAAGACTATTATAGCCCGTCGTATGCACGTCGCTCGTGCGTTGGTTTAGGCAGGATACGATTTATTTAAAAAAAAAAGTTTAAAACCAACGGAATATTGGTTTATTTGGTTAAACTTTATTAACAAAGATGATTACATTTTCTGAACGGCGAATATAAAAAATCTGTGAAAAACCAATGATCGCATGTTTCATTGCTACTTATCTCATTGTTTTTTATGGTTTTTTATTTGTTGGACTAGGTTATAAGATAAGTTTAGAATATTGAATATGTACTCGTGTACTAAATACTGAATGTTTCTTTAAAGACTGTAACAAAAAAACAAGCCACTCGAAAAGTCAAAAACCTTAAGTCTCGTCAGTCATTGCATATCCAATTTAAATTAGCTGACGATAACGTGTGCTCATCAGGCGCAATATAGCTAATAATTATAGTAAAATCTTAAACATGGTCAGGATAATGTAAGTAGGCACTGTCCCAGGTTTGTTCTGTAATCCTCGTATCTTTTTGTAAATTGCCATTTTAAGATATATTTACCATTCCGCAATCCAACTGTGTAAGCTGTTTTATGTGAGACATGGTATTTATAATAGCTGTATGTTAGCTGTAAGAATCACCTGTAAAAATAAAGTAACAAAATTTACGATAAAAAAAGAGTTTGTTAGATGTCATAAAATATACCACAAACAAGTTCACCAATGTCGGAGTTGGTATCCGAAATAGGGACTTACAATGAAATTTAAGAAATATAAATTATTATTTTGTCCTGCAGGGTCGGTCCACACAACGCAAACGCTACCTGCTATATCTTTTGTACTTCGCATCCGCGGCTGTCACACGCCGTGCTGCGAATTAACGCCACAGTTGTTACTGTAAAGTTATATATCCGAGTCGAACACCAAGCCTGTCCATTCTAAACTTTTTATAAGATCTTTTATAAGGTCCAATTGCCATAGTATTTGTGTTTTATTTTTATGTGACGAAGGTAGAGAACTGTACTCTCAGACCACCTGATGGAAAGCAGGAGGCCCATGGACATAGCGATCAGAAAATCGCCTGTGCGCTGCCTACCCTGAGGACTTAGATGGATTGCCTCTAACTATGCCAGTAATTACATCGGCTATCTTACCCCCAAACCGAAACACAGCAGTGCAAACACTGCTATTTAGCGGCAGGTTAACGGGTAAGACGGTGGTAGCTATCCGGGCGGACCCTGCACGAGGTCCTACCACCAGCAAAATTGTAGTGAAATTGGTCTTAAAAATGGACGGCCTATACATATATGATTACAGTGATCGGCTGCTATGAAGCCAATCCTGACACCTGTCATTTCAATACATTATGTGTCAAAAAAAGTGACCTTCTTCTTTTTCTACCTAGCGTTATCCCGGCCTTTGCCAGGGTCCACTTTCCTGCTACATTTCCTCCACTTTGCGACCTTGTTGACAGATAATGTCTTTAACTGACAGCTGTCAGGATTGACTTTATACCGGCCGAGAACTGTAGGTAATGTGTGCTTACCAACAGCTACTGCCGTGAGTTTAAGGGTGAAGACACATATATCAGCATGCGTACGCATTTTATCTATAGAAAATGGTCGTTTAGTGTGACACCGGCACCGCGTCAAGCTACCAGCACGCGTACGCTTGCTTACGCGTTTTGTAATAAACGGCCGATTCAAAATGCGTACGCATGCTGATAAAATTATGTGTCTTCACCCTGACAGACTTTCTATACTTCCCACTGATACTCTTGAATTGGTGCGAGCGAGAAGGAAGGAGCGCCGTTTGCCTAACGTGGCAATTATGAGCATATACCTCCTATTGGCATCTATATTATACTTAGAACATAATAAGAGACCTCTGTCCAGCAGTGGACTAAGAGGCTGAGATGTGAAATGTGCATGTGTATGTGTACTTTGAATTACCGCCAGTCTAAGTAACCTAGACGAAAGTCTTTGATCAGTGAGTGTTGCCAGTGATGACATACGGTGCTGAAGCCTGGTCGCTTACAATGGGCCTCATAAGAAGGCTCAAAGTCACCCAAAGGGCAATGCTAGGGCTTTGCTAGGAGTCTATCTGAGAGACTGTGTTAGAAATGAGGCCATCCGCAGCAGAACTAAAGTAACCGATACCTATAGCTCTCCGAATCGCTAATCTAAAGTAGCAGTGGGCGGGGCACATTGCACGCTGAACCGATGGTATCTTTAGGTTCCTAATTTTTGAGAATGATCTGCAAACTTTACTATCAACAAATTGGAACTCAAGGGCAGTCTCTAGAACCTTGTCAAAATAACAAATAATAAAAGTTCTCTTAGAATTTGATTTCATGCGTAACTTTGACATGAGTCCTGAGGGATGCACAGTGGGTCGAAATGAATAAAAAATGGACATTCGCAGTATCTTATTGTAAGAAAACCGTAACCGATCCCGCTTTCAAACTTTGAGAATATCATTGTCCTACTTTAGAACAGCAGAAAATAGGACGTAGGGTTCCAATTGGTTGACTGTACATTGTGTGGTGACGGCACGGCAGTAAGAATACGTTACATTTGTCACCACCCCAACTCCTCCTGCGGGTGTCGTAAGAATCGACTAAGGGATTGAAGTGTCACTGACCATTATTTGATAAAAGATTGATGATGAGCAGCGGCGTCATCATAGTGGACACATTACTGCGATCGCCAATCCGCTTGCCCAGCGTGGCGATTATGGGTATTTACCTCCTAACGCGTCCATACGCATAGTTAATAGGAGACGCCTACGTCCAGCAGTGGACCATCATAGGCTAGTGATGATGACTGTACATTGGTAACTCGACTCCAGCTACTTTGGAACACGGTAAGTGTTGCGCCTTTGCCCACGCCGCTTATTACCGCATCTTACGATCGCGAGAATTACGTTTTTCTGCATTCCAATTTTGAATTTGAAATTGTTTAGTAGCCGTTGTAAAGCTGCATTATGATTCAAAATATGTGTCTAACACTTACCTAACCTCAATTGATCGAAACGTCAGGAAAGTAACAAATGTAATAGTAATTTACACCTTGTAGGGATAGAATCGGCGTAGATTATTTATTTTTGTTTCTTGTATTTATTTTCAATGAATTACTAGCTTAATGTTAAAGTATGTACCTACTTGTACAGCCACCTTTAAAATTTATTGCCTGTGGTTTAGTATATTTTCTTTGTGGGTAGTTTTGCACTTATTTTTTTTATTTTGACGGAGGAAGATCTATCGAGTTGTCAGTCACCCGCAGATCACGAACGCTGTAAAGTGTTCAAAACGTCGGGATGTAGTTACATTTAATTAATGTGCCTACGCGATTTAAATAGTTTGATTTCAAATCATTGTTCCTTAAATTAACAGTATAATACATTGATTTCTTGATTTAAAAAAAAGTGCGTTCTAGCCTCCTCGTCACTGTGTAGGGGGGTATCTCGCCATTGTATCTGCGCGTTTCAACCGCCTAATTTTGGTGGCATCATTTTTGCCCAAGTTTCTATTCGTTGCAATGTGCTACTTTGTTATTTGAAGGAGGCACGGTACCTTATACAAAATGACTAAGTAAGTATAACATTGAGACTTAAAAATTTTGCCAAAAACGATGCCACCAAAATTAGGCGGTTGAAACGCTCAGATATTCACCCAGAGCATTGTCTTTAAAACAAATATAAAAAGCGGATGGATGAATTGCCTCTATCTATGCCAGTAATTACACCGGCTATCTTACCCCCAAACCGAAACAGCAGTGCAAACACTGCTATTTCGCGGCATGTTAACGGGTAAGACGGTGGTATTATAAATTGTCGTCTAGTTCTACAACAGTACAAGTTTTAAATTGAGTTTATCCCATGATGCAAGGTTATCCCATGATATTTTTGTTAAGGCCATCTTGCGGAATCACCATTCCAAAAACTTATATTGACAGATATAAAAAACAGATAAATATTAATTGAAAGATATAAATATTAGCCGTCCTTTTCCTTTATATGCCTGGAGAAAAGTATAGTAATCATTTTATCTCTATTTATACCTGTGGATTGTGAAACAGGTTACAATCAAAAACAATTATAATGATCCAGCTAAACCTCCCATAATCAAGCGGTAAATAAAGGGTTTCAAAGACCTTATTCTTAAAGTCCCTCATTAATTATGGGTCAATTAAACCCGGTCTGTCTTCCTTATTTCACTTTACTGTAAACGAGGCGAATAAATTAAACAATCGTTGAATGAAGCAATTGAACGCTTAATGTCGGCGACAATTCTCCTTTGTGACGGGAATGGGTGAGTGTTAAAGATATGTATTTAATAAGGACTGTTATTTGACTATTTTGTGCTGTATGGCCCAAAGTTGTCAGCTGCGATGGTTATCCTGGGAGAGAGAGCTGTAAAACAAAAATATTGCCTGTTATGTTCAACTGTCTAGCAAATATTATACATAATTCCACAATAAAAGCTACTTTTAGGGCTCCGTCCGAAAAAGGTATACAAAAATAGAACCCTTTTAGTGCGACTTAATCTATCCAGCCAACAGTCCGTCAGTCTATCGCTAAATATCTGGAAAACTAATTACGATTTTACCGTTTGAAATTTAAACAGTTATGAACGATGCCTTGACATATTGAAATTATTATTTTGATGAAAATATCCAAATATAAAGAGGGGACAAAATTGCAGAGCCTAGTTACTCGGACATGTGGGATATCATCTGAGAGAACTCAAAATTTTAAACAAAGTTCTGTCCTCGATGTTGCGAAAAGAATGTAGGTAAATATTTCAGTATTACTGGTACAGTTTACTGACTTATCACAGTCATGTAATTTTTCTTTTTAAATTTCTTTACACCAACACAGAGCTCGACTCAATTTCTATAGAAATATTAGGGTCAGACACATTTTTTTTATTACCCGTGGCTGTGGTTCTGTTCTCCTGTGTCACCCTTAAAATGACAGTATATTAGCATAAAAATTAAGAGTGCGAGCGACATTTTAGTGTATCATAATTATTGTATTGTGTAATATTCTATTTTCTTTTTTGTATTTTAATTTTTTATATAAGAATGTGTATTAGAATACCGGGACCGTTTTGTGGCAAACTTTGTTTCTTATCCTTTTAAATGTGTATGTGGTTAAGTCATGTCACAAATAAATATTTTTTCTTATTTTCTTTAAAAAATTACAAAATTTTGTTAGTTACTAATATTACTCATGTTAGTAGAGTGCGCTAGATAGTTCCTTCTAGCAATCTATGCATCTTTTGTCTTTTGTCTTTTAACCTTTCAAGTTTCAACTATAAAACATGCGATAAGACGTTACCAATCTTAATAATTCATTGGTCTCTGATATGCTTAGCATTTGTCGATGGGTTTAGAATACAGGTCCAAGGAAACGGGCAGAATAATGATAATGGGTGTAAGTGATGTAAAAGTAGGAGCAATTTATCCCTGATATCCGTTAGGCTAGATATTGACCTTTCAGGAAAAGTCGAAGTATGATGATGATCAAAGAGCGGAATTTTCATAGCGAAAATCTAACTGGATTGATGGATTGACCAAACTATTTTATCGACTTAACGCTGTTAAGGAATAATCCATGACCAATTAAATATTATTCTGTATTATTCTGTAATATTTGACCTGTTAAATAAGTAACTTGAATTTTGATCCTAAAATAAATCATGACAGCGTCACATATTATGTATCACCACCCCATCTCTTTCTGCGGGTATCGTAAGAGTCGACTAAGGGATTGAAGTGTCACTGACTATTATTTGATAAAATATTGCTGATGAGCAGCAGCGTCATCATAGTGGACAGTTGGACACACTACTGCCATCGCCAACCCGCTGGCAAAGCGTGGCGATTATAGCGATTACCTCTTAATGCGTCCATACGCATAGCTAATAGGAGAGGCCTACTTCCAGCAATGGACTGAGAGAGAGTGATGATGTGATGTGTTGTGTGTAAAAAAATCTTAACTTAGCCAAGTACGATACATTAAAAAAAATATTTAAACTTTCGTGAGACAATAATAACTATAAATATAATAGGACGGATAAACTCACTGGTAATTAGGCACTACACGCGACATGTTTAGGAGAGCCTAGGTCCCCATTATCAACCATTGAGCCCGCGTTCACGCCAAGCGACTCGCGAGTGCGGCGCCGGCGCATAATTGTCTCCATTATTAGTGCTTGATCATCGAGACCTATTAGGCTCTCCAAAATGTAGCGTAGTGACTAAAAACACGTGAGTCTAACCGTTCAATTATATTTATCGACATTGAGAAAATGTTGCCAGAATCCTCAGTACATATACTTAATACCAAGTACTACATTATGTCTCAATTTGGCTAACATTGCAGATGAAGAGTCCACGGAAAAAACATGTCCAGTGCCTAAAAAAATCAGGGCAAATTCACACCTTATTCTGTTAAAGGTAAGGTGGTTTTTCCTTCTGTAAATTGAATTGACTAGACATGTTCTTTCCGTGGACTCTTCAGATAATAAAGTTAACGACGAAATTGATGAAAATCGACTTGCGGTATTAAGTGGAATATTCACACGTGAGGGTAAACCGGTAGTCCAGAATGAGGAGTGTAATCGTCGGGTGATAATGGCGGAGATCGCAGTGTGATCCATTTATCGCAGCATCCGATAACGGGACAGTCGGCAAAACAGGCATTTTATAATCACATCACACACAGCACATCGTCAGCCAATGATAGTCCACTGCTGAACGTAGGCCTCTCCTATTAAGTATGCGTATAGCATTAGGAGGTAAATGCCCATAATTGCCACGCTGGGCAAGCGGATTGGCGATCGCAGTAATGTATCCACTATGATGACGCTGCTGCCCATCATCATTCTTTTATCAAATACCTAATGGTCACACTTCAATCCCTTAGTCAACTCTTACGACACCCGCAGGAGGAGTTGGGGCGGTGAGAAATGTATTCTTACATAATTTACATATATTTTTCCATTACGTAACCGCTACACAAAATGTATGATAAAGTGATAACGCAATGGAACAAAAACCTAGGAACAAAAATTTTCTCCTATCAGGATCAAAAGAGCGATAGCGATTCTGAAAGGGAATCATATTAAAAGTTTCGAAACCAAAGATAAAGATGGAGGGACAACTTAAAAAAAATGGAACTTTTAAATGTTCCTTTTGTGAAATTGCAAATCACATGCTAACGCTACCTGCAATCTTCAGCAAGTAATCAACTCATAAATATCTGACCGCATACATTGAAAGTAAATGAAAATGTCTTAATTATAATATAAAATAATATGCATTAATCTCACCAGCTAATCAATTCTGGGATGGTGAGATTTTAATTGATTTTGATTTATTTCGTAGAAGAGTAGGCGCGGGAACTAAATCGAACTATTTTAATAGTCAAACTACTAATTGGTTTCGTGTATGAAAGTAGAAGGTATTTGTAAACGGATATTGTAAGTTTACCTAAGGTCAAACAAGCGAAATCTGTAATTAATTTTTCATCACACCTGTTTGGTAAGTGCGTGCGCAGGCGATCCGTGCCGTTGTATGTTATGCCCATGGGAAATAATAGATTTTCATACCAGCATTCCTGGCAGAGCGGCGCTTTCACAGAGGGCACCCTATTTCAAGAGTGCCCCATCCTGGTGGGCGTTCCTTAAGGGAGCTGCCTGTCACCAGCATGCTATGGGTGGTATACCAACGACATAACCAGAGTCCGGAATTCTGGTAGCATTTTTGAGCTGTCATAGGGACTTCTCGTTTATCGACTACCGATTATACATATGTATATCCATAAATACAGAATACAGTGTAAAATAATTATGATTACAAGTAAAAGTTAACAATAGACGGTCTTATCGCTCGTGAGCGATCTCGTTTAGATAACGTTTGAGTGGCTGAAAATGTTAAATAGAGATTTGCAACATGATATCATAAGGCTCAATAGCAATTCTCGTAGCAATTTCTTCCGAAAAATGTTTAATAGCCATAAGAAATCCACAAATAAGGATTAATAAAATATGTATTTTAATTTCTATTTATAATTTCCAAAAAGTTCGTATCCAAAGGTTATCTAAAAGAGATCGCTCATTAGCGATAAGACCGGCTGCGGTTACTTCTATTTGTAATCATAATTATTTAACATTGTATTCTGAATTTATCGATATACTTATGTATAATCGGTAGTCGATAAACAAGAAGTCCCTATGACAGCTCAAAAATGCTACCAGAATTCCGGAGTCTGGACATAACATAACAGTCGTTGGCAACACACTACTCGCTCTCTTTGCAGATGACGTAGCCTACTTTGCCAGCTCCTACAAAATGCGACACGCGGTCGTCAAGATCCAGCCGACTCTCGATGCCCTCCCCGACTGGCTCTCCAAGTGGAGACGTCTTCAGTCAACGTGGGTAAAACACAGAATCCCATTACTGGTAGTAAACGGTACCAGCACGGAACCAGAACGGGGCCACACGTTGCTGAGACTGTTCAACGAGCGAACGTAGCTCGCTTCAAACTTCGGCCAATATTTTGCAACAAGCTGCCTCTGCAAACCACACTTGGGCTCTACAAAGCCTATGTTCAGTCTCGCCTAACTTATGCAGCACCTGGTATTTTTTTCTGTTCCAGGAGCAACATGAAGAAGCTTTGGTCTGTGGAGTTTCGTTACACAAAACGTGATTCGTTGAAATTCGTTGATTTCGTAGAGTGTGAGATAGAATCAGCGAATGCTCGTTTGGTCTAAATTCACCTTAAAGTATCTAGTAAAGCTTAATACGGACAAGACAAGCCTTAATTGAGCTTACTGTGGGACTAAATCGATGTGGGTGAAATTATCCACCCAAGATTTTTATTTTAGATTTTTATTGCATTCTCGCCTAACTCACATTCGCATACAAAAATATTCAGCTAAACCACTAACCGGGAATGAAGAGATAAGATAAACAACCATCAGGACAGGTGAATCTAAATATAAGCTTGTAATAAGACTAGAAACGTTTTAAATTATCAAATAATCTCCATGACAGCACACCGTTAAGCATGAGCATTATTTACTTATTCTAATGTATCCAATTAAAAACATTCCCAAGAACAACGTGTGCGTTTTTATGCGCGTACGCATCCAGATCATTATACTTTTAATTAGGGTTCATGCTGCGTTGCTGATTGAAAAATCTCGTAGGGTACACTGGGTACCGTTGTACTCCGTAATGTCACTTGTTACAAAAATGAAACGTTTATGAAATGCGAAGAATAGTGCGAGTTGAGAAAAAAGCAAGAAGCAAATTTGAACAGTTCCCGGTTTTGCGCCGCCAATATTGATTTTCAACACCTGAAAATAAATTGTATCTGTCAATTTCTTCTAATAATTACTGTTATTTTTCTCTAGGAAAATTACCTCTACTATTTTTGTTAAAGATGAACCATTACTATTAGAACTGTCCCATCCTTGGCGTGCTATCCTTTCGCCATTTTATGATTTGATGACTAATTATAATTCAAGTTCCTTTTCTTCCTACTACCCGGTAATTTAACAAAGCTATTCGATAAAACACAACGATAAGTCACAACCGTACCCAGTCTACTCTATCTGGCAGGCTTTATGTAGCTAAGATTTGTTACACAGGTTACGCTTTTTGTTTTAAATATTGATGTTATAATGATGGATAAGACTAGACAGTGGCAGTTACGTTATATATCATTGTCTAAAGCCGATGCGTGATCCAAGATTCTAATTAAAGAGCTGCACAAATAAAGCCTAATGAAAACTGACATTGAAGAAAAAACGAAAACCCATTATTGAACTACAAATAAAAACAATCGCTAATCACGCAACACAGATTAACACCAGACACCGAATTATGATGCATTTACGAACAGCTCTGCACACAACGTATTTCATAATATTTGGTTATTCACGAATCTATTATAATGACTATTTTGTGATCATCTTTCCGACCGTGATGCATACAAATAATGTTTTCATCAGACTCGTCTCTCACTGATCGTAGGTTGGGTGTCGCTGGTTCCACAAAGGTGCAATCTTACATTTGAATTGAACGCTCTAATGATATAATCTACACACGTATTGTACACATCTAAAACTGAAAGTGGATCACACAGTATTATAAACTGATATAAATATTTTAGTGTATATGATCAGCATAGTGGCTTATACCACAAAATTTACATATAACTACAAAACTTTTAACTTTTTCATTTAAGATTTGGTTATATTGTACTTGATATTTTCCATAACAAGGGCTTCAGGTCGCGAATGTGGAAACTCCTAGAGTACATTAAGTAGGTACAGCTATGCTATTCTCTTATTCACACATTCGACGCTGTGTTCGTCAACGAGCTCGACGTCGAGGCAGCCTTGTCTAAAATCCTAGCTGTTTGATTTGACATTAAGAATCGAGGCTGTGAGCGAGGTTGTGGGCGAGTTCGTCGCTGTTCTTCGTTAGAGAATACGAAGATATTGAATGTGTATAATGTGTATTGTGTGACATTTTGAGTATGGTTTTTTCACTTTTTAGAATTAAATTAATTTTATAGATTGTATTTAGGTATTTTAATTTTGTAATTTTGTATATATATTTTTTGACATGTGTTTTTCTTAACATTAAATTAATTGAATTTGAATTTGAATTTGAAGTTCGTACATTAAACGTCAAACTCTCGACGCAGTGTAGTTCCAGCTCACGCCGCATTCGTCGCCGAACACTAGTGTCGTTTAAAGTACATTAGTGAATACCATTTTTAGGCTCGACGCTGCCGCAGCGCTGACACAGCGCTGACAGCAAGGCGGTTTCCTTAGTGAATAACAATGCAGGAGCATCTATGAGGATTGATGGGTTTTGTGCTCTTAGGTATATTTACACTCTCCGTCTTATACAAGTTGAGGTGATCTGTGTCACGCACACAAGCACAATGCACGCGTACATAAATAAACAAATGAAGACAGGCAGGCAGGTGGAGTCACTGATTCTTCGCAGATAATTTGCCTAACTGGTTCTTACTCTGACATATTACGCTACTACGAAACAAAATTGCAGCGTTCGTTCAGTTGAGCGCTGCAACCAATGCGTCCTTCTTTAGTATTGAGGGTAAAGCTATCCAATCGAAGACTTCAATGGATTGAAAATGCCCGAGATTTTCTTTAAGTAATTTGTGTAATAATGAAAATGATGTCCACTGGTCAGTAGCCCCTCGTCCGGTGATAAGGGATTCCTGTGACATTTAATTATTATGATTATGTATATTTCAGGGAACATTGTGGCCGGCTCTTTGTTCGCTGGAACATATTATGTAGGAGGTTTATACTGTTTATAGTACAGGATTTTGTAAAACACGAATGATAAGATTTACATAATGCTGTGGTTTAACAAGACCGCAGTATATATTCATGGGTAGGTGATGTCAACGTAACTTGTAAAATAAACGATGAATATTAAATTGAGCTTGTGAAAGCATAACATAGAAGTAGTAACATTTAATTGTTAAAAAAACACCGGCCAAGAGTATGTCGGGCCATGCTCAGTGTAGGGTTCTGTAGTTATTCAAAAACGGCTGGGCCGATTATGTTCGAAATAGTTTTATTTCAAAGTATTTTATAAGCCCACTTAATTCCCATTCATGATTTTTGGAATTATGTTTAGGATACTAAAAGAAGCCATTTAAATCCACAAATACTTATAAAGAATTGAACAGGGAGTATCTGACGTCCGTTTACATCATTTCAATGACCAAAAAATGATTGCGCTCTAAAATATGTGAGTCGATAGTAAAATATGTATGTTGTAGAATATGTGAGTGTCATGTGTCGTGATCGAGTTTCAAATGAGACAATGGATGGTAGGAATGACCGTGACGGGCGAAAAAGGCGACTTAGAAAAAGGGTAGATCGTTACGGTGTGTGTGTGTGTAGACCACAAGTAAAAGTCTCCGTACGTAAGTTACTTTTCTCAAACATGCAATGAAATATGTCTTTACGTTCCTTAAAATAGAGTCGGAAGTATCGCTTTTATGGCGCAGTAACTGGAATGGAAATGGAATTTCCTAACACTTTTCAGGCCTAGGCCAGCAAACTAACTTTTTTTTAATTTCGACATTGTAATTTTTTTTTTGTATTTCTTTGTATGTTTGAGAAAAGCACTATACATTCCTCGGCGTGAAAACGGATTCCCGGCCTCGTTACCTACTTAGCTGGAAATCCTCATTTTCCCGGCCTCTGATGAAATTTACTATTGTGAAGATGTGATATCCAGCAGTGCCGAAATATCACATACTCTACAATTCGATCGCTTTCAATATTAAATCCCGAACCTTCCTAACAATGAGGCAAATTTCATTAACAAGAGAACAACGTTCCCACGTGGTTCAATAAATAAAGCATTATCTGCAGTAATAACTCGGTTCGATTGAACCGAACAATGCGAGCGACGTGTGGGCGAGATGCTGCGAGTATAAACAGAGCTGATAAATTGCAAGGATTTTAGGTTTTTCCATGCTCCAATTTGGCACAAGGATTTTAGATTGTTCCGTTCTCAAATTTGGCACAGGGGCTCAGGTTTTTCCATGCTCCGATTTGGCACAAGGATTTTACATTTTTCTGTGCTCAAATTTGGCATAAGGATTTTACATTTTTCCATGCTCAAATTTTGGTACAGGGATTTTAGTTTTATCCGTTCTCAAATTTGGCACAAGGGCTTAGATTTTTTCGTGCTCAAATATGGCACAGGGGGTTAGATTTTTCCGTGCTGGAAATTATTCTGAAAGATCTGAAAGAATTATATATTTTTATTCATAAGCGACAAAAATATACAAAATTAAAACTATAATATTATCAAACTACACTATAAATAAATATATACTAAACTAAATCTAAATCTAAAAACGGCCCCCGCGGCATGGTACCAAAGATGCTGGCAGCATTACCCCGCTGGATCGCGAGGCTAATTTGTTGAGCGAGGTAGCTGCCAGCTCTTGGGTCACCTGTGGTATCTTTGAGTCTCTTTGAAAGTTGTTTAAAGAGACTCAAAGCACCAGAGCCCCACGGACCCAGGGTCTCGACGCCGAAAGGGATAAAATTATAGTCAGCGCCGAGACCACTGTATTTTCCTACCTTAGCACTTTCTGAAAGAATTGTATTTCCGAATAAAAAAGTTCACCGATCACCTTCTGATGACATGTCTACGGCCGTGTCTAAATAATTGTTACAAATCTTTCCGTACACATGACAATTTCGTTTCTTTCGATTTATCGAATTGTATTTTTAGTTTCACCTGTCGCGTTTGAAGTAGGTTATGTGGTTATGTTTACTTTTCTGCCTGTAATCAAATCTTGCGAGATAAATTTCATGCACTTTCTGATTACCGATAGAGCTGAAATTTTGCGTGTACCTATGTGGATGGGATGACAATGCATAATGACAATCATGAAACTTATTCGATGATGAACGATGACCACATGAAATTGAGATCGAAACGACGTCATCCTATCAAGCTAAATCCCTTTAGGTTCGTCTTAATGTAGTACCTAGTAGGTTGATGAAATTACCAAATTAGGCTAACATCATTATATTTAAACTTTTTTCCTCTCTCTCATCTTAAGTTAAGTTCTTTTCCTTCAATGAATAATTTACTATATCGGTTTTATCCCCTCTAGGTAAGTAACCATCACAAGAAGCCATTGTAATAGCACCGGCTGATTTAATTGTGGCCAGCGTTAATTGGCCATTGTCCGGCCATATTGGCTCTCGACCCTATTGTCTCTTATCGAGGTATACTTGTACGGATTAACTTATCAAACTCGTTTAACAGTAACCTTTGAGACAGTCCTTAAAAAGGTCATTCGCTAATACTGGGAAGTCAGTGAACAAACATAAACTCTCAACAGAAAATGAAACTAAAACTAAGAATAAAAAATCTCTTCGTAATCACAATCAATCGGTAATGTGCCCAGAAGTCTAGCCGTATTGCCACATTGTACACCGTGTCCAATAAGTTCGAATACACATATTTTACCTCAGTTCTAAAAATACAGGATTCACAGGTTATCATACATATAATAATATAGTAAAGAGTATATTCATCTTAATAAAATACAACCACAATCGATGTGTCAACCACGCAGTGTCTAAGAAAAAAAAGTGTAAAGCGCCAACAAAATACTTGCTAAGTTAATTTTTGTTACGAGAATCTGTATGGGATAGAACAGACTCATCGTGTTCGAAATTGGAATTGTGGGGAATGGTGAGCGCTCTGGAACCTAGGACCATTTTTCTGATAGCCCGGAATGTGTTCTATACACCGAGTATAGAACACATTATAGAGCGCTCACCATCGGCCATGGTGTGGGATGCAGTATTTAAGAGAGTTAAACTACCTTCAGTGCTAAAAGCGTTAAAATTAACGTTTTTTTCTATAAAACCGAATTTGTAAAAAAAAAGAAATGCCCCTAAGTTTAAAGGGTGCTTGGAAATGAGTATCATGTGTTTCAACAAGACGCAGCTCCAGCACATACGGCAAATGGCGTTCCAACACGGTTTCAGACTAATTTGACAGTTTTTTTTTTGCCGAAACATGAATGGCTACACAGTCCTCCAGGTTTAGGCACATTACATTATTTTGAATGGTGATATATGCTTTAAAAACTACATTTTTATAATATCAGCAACCTAGATAATTTCAAAAAGGTTACCAGAGGTAGTAGTACGGTCAAATCGTACATAATTTTACCCTAAACTCGCAAATCAAGTAGTATCGCTGCATTTTTGGTATGTTGTTTAGACACCATAGGACAGTATAAAACCATATTTTGCAAGCAAAAAAAAGTTGTGCTAGCTGGGTAGTACGTGAAAAACTGCGAAATTTACGGCCATTTTTTAGTTTCTGATTTTTATTTAAAAAACCTTACGTTTTTTGATATCATATGTACGTAAACGTTTAAAGACTAATAAATTTCCAACAAGTTGAGCTAACATGCATTTCCGTTGGTCTTATAGTTTCAGAGATTGGAGACTTTAAAAAGTACCCCTTTTTGTAAACTAGATAAAATTTTGTGTTTTGCTAACGTTTTCGACTTAATATCGCCTCACCTAATTATGCTACGAAAAACATGCAATAATGACCTTATAGCGCACTTAATATTCTTTAATTTAAGGGTAAAATTAGGTCAGTGAACTTTGTAGTTGAAAGTATAAACCCGAAATTCCAAAGGCAGGAGGCCCGCTATCTAAGTTTTTCATACAAATCGCAAGTCGAGTTGCAAAGCTGCAATTTTGGTATATTATAAAGGTCTTATAGATATATACGAAAATGCATATTAAAAGAAAAACAAAAAAAATAATTAGGGCATAGGACGTAAAAAACGGAAAAAAAATCGCACTTTTTTTAGTTTTTGACGTTCAACTAAAAATCTATTATCTTTTTGATACTAATTGCTATAAAACTAAGAAAGAACATTAAATTTGAAAGGATTTGAGCTACGTTGCATCACCGTAAGTTATATATATTTTGAGATACGACATTTCATAAAGTGCCCTTTTATCAAAACATAAACAGATTTTAGGTTACGTTAAAGCTATTCACTAAATATTGGCAAAACGTTCGCGCTAAGAAAAAAAAGTAATTGTAGATAATAACTACATTAAATTTGGAACAAATTGAGCCGATAACAATTACTGTAAGTCATATAGTTGGGGGTATCATACGAGGCTTCAAAACATGCATTTATTTTCTTAACTTAATGAAGGGCACATTTTGAAATGTCGTATCTCTAAATCTATATAATTAAGGGTAATGCAAGGTAGCTCAAATCCTTTCAAATTTAATATTCTTTCATAGTTTAATAGCAATTAGTATCAAAAAGTTATAGTTTTTTTAGTTAAACGTCAAAAACTAAAAAAAGTCCGATTTTATTTCAGTTTTTTACGTCCTATACCTAAATCCTTTTTTTTCTTTCTTGTAATATGCATTTTCGTACATTCCTATAGAGCCTATATAATATGCAAAAATTGCAGCTTTGCAACACGACTTGCCATTTGTATGAAAAACTTAGATAGCGGACCTCCTGCTTTTTGAATTTCGCGTTTTTAGTTTCAATTACAAAGTTTACTGACCTGATTTTACCCTTAAATGAAAGAATATTAATTGCGCTATAAGATAATTATTTCATGTTGTTCGTAACATAATTAGGTAAGACGATATTAAACCAAAAACCTTAGCAAAACTCAACATTTTATCTAGTTTACAAAACAGAGTACTATTTGAAGTCTCGAATCTCTGAAACTATAAGACCTACGGTAATACATGTTATCTCATCTTGTTACAAATTCATTCGTCTTTAAACGTTACCTGATACATATTGTCAAAAAACGTAAGGCTTTTTTTATAAAAATCAGAAACTAAAAATAGACAGTAAATTTCACAGTTTTTCACGTATAACGCAGCTAGCACAACTTTTTTTTGCTTGCAAAATGTGGTTTTATACTGCCCTATGGTGTCTTAATAACATACCAAAAATGCAGCTTTACTACATGTTTTGCGAGTTTAATGTACGATTTGACCGTACTATAGGTATTTGGGGTCAAATGTGAAGAAAATGGTACGTGCCGCGTAAGATCCGTTTTAAACGCGTTTGAGCTGGTAAAAAAGTTATAGCTGGAGTTATTCCAAAATATTTGTTGTGAATATAGAATTTAAATGTGCCATTTATGAAATATAATTATAACTTTAGTCACTTTTTGTAAATTTATTTTATTCTGTATTGCGATTTATTGGACACGGTGTATATATGGCAATTCTCTGTCTCAATTGACCAGCCTCTGCTCACCGTTGGCATCGATTAAACGCGAGCCTATGTTTTTGTTTGTCATAAACAGGTTGCATTAATGTTTTGGTGCAGCAAAGTGCAGGAATTTAATCAAGATAAATACCGGTTTCAAATTAGGGCAATATCATTGTTACAAGCACCGACAATGTTCTGTCTAACTGGAGCACAATTATACAGGGTGTTTTTTTTTCGACCTTTCAAATTCTACGTAGTGAATGTGTAGGTCATACTGACCAACTTTTACTATGGGGACAAAGTCGAAATCGCGAAAAAAAAATCAGCTGTTTCATACATTTCGGCCGGCGTAATGCCGCCAATTTGTATGAAACAGCTGATTTTTTTTTCGCGATTTCGACTTTGTCTCCATAGTAAAAGTTGGTCAGTATGACCTACACATTCACTACGTAGAATATGAACGGTCGAAAAAAAAACACCCTGTATGACAGGTACAAGCGACGAGGACGGGAATGTTTAACTTTTATCATCATCATCGCAGCCGAAAGACGTCCACTGCTGAACATAGGCCTCCCCTAAAGGTTGTCACAGTCAGAACAAAATCAGAACCTATAAAATGACCGTAAATTTCGGAGTTTTTCAGGTACTACGCCGCTAGCACAACTTTTCTTTGCTTGCAAAATGTGGTTTAAACTGCCCTATGGTGTCTCAACAACATA
Source organism: Thaumatotibia leucotreta (assembly GCA_025490895.1). Taxonomy (NCBI): domain Eukaryota; kingdom Metazoa; phylum Arthropoda; class Insecta; order Lepidoptera; family Tortricidae; genus Thaumatotibia; species Thaumatotibia leucotreta. The sequence goes on from JALPQI010002023.1 coordinate 43,479, forward strand.
CCAAAAATGCAGCGATACTACTTGTTTTGCGAGTTTAGGGTAAAATGATGTACGGTTTGACCGTACTAATAGGAAACATGTTTTATTTTATACAAACGACTGACACTTTTTTTCTTTGATGGTGGTCCCACATCGGTGTTACAAAATGTTATATAACATCATCTACGAATAAATAAAACATGGAAGCTGCCCGCCATATTAAATGACCTTTCAAAAACGGTCCTGAATTTTAGTTGACAAGTGTCACCCCCTCTTCAATGCATCACGGTAATGAATTTCAATGTCAACCTATAAAAACTTAAACCGCCATTTAAAAATAGTTGTGATTGGTCCATCAAAGTTTTGTTTGGCTATATTCTATAAACATTTGTCAAAGATGTTGCGCCGACATATGCGCGGTGTTAAGAAAAACGCTATGTCCAGCCTATCTTGGCACAATTGAACAATTGTTTTTGGCGGCATTTTTGAGCTGGCGTTAGACGTCCATGTTATTTATGGTCGCAGAACATCATCTTTCTCTCTTTGACATTTTTACTATTATGTGTATAACATTATCATTGTCACACTTTGTTTTATAACGTCATATAACAGAAATAACATCCAATGTGAGATCACCATCACAGTGTGTTTCTGTCAGTAAAAGTAATTAAAATTCATTGTATAATTTTGTAAGAGCTTACTGCTCCAAATAAAGGGTCCACGGAAAAAACATGTCCAAAGCTTTAAAAAATCAGGGCTAATTGACACCTTATTCTGTTAAAAGTAAGGTGGTTTTTCCTTCTGAAATTTGAATTGACTAGACATATTCTTTCCGTGGACCCTTCAAATAGTGATAGTTTTGAAATCTGTCAAAATAAAGTTGGGGCATCCGTTTTTAATCCGTTCGTCGGTTTTTTTTTTCATTTATTTATAAAGTTTACAATCAACACTTACAGTAACATACCAAGCATGCTGATCAACTTAGTGTACAGTACACGATAAAAAAGAAAAAAAAATACCAACACAAAAACTTAAACTAAAAATTTTCATCTACTGGATGGGAACAGAACTTTCCCTAGATTGTGACTCCAGATAAGTTGTATGATTGTTTCGCTTCAATAATCGTCTTGTTAGTCGCTTAAATATTACATGGTTTTTGTTATTCATTATTTTGGAATTGATCGATTACTAAGCAAAGCTTTCCCCGAACCGCATATGTATTAGTAAGGTATCTTCTTTATTATTGGCAGAATGATGGATTTTTATTTTATGTTTTAGTTCAATTTTATTGTCACAAGGAACTAGGGAATATTCTTCTGGAGGGTTTATTTTTTTATTTGTTTAACAAAGGAGATAATTCAGAAACATACATATGGGATAAATGTTACAAAAAGTAGGTTACAGTAATGAATAGGTACAGATGCTTCCTAGAACTTATCTCACTAAAAACACAAAAAAACCAAACTTAATTACAAATAATAACATAGTAACAAAGCAACAGTGACTAGGAAAAACTAATTTGTGTGAAGCCGTACGTATGCATGGAATTAAATAAAAAGCTATAATTATGTAAGCATGTTTTGAAAGCAGCAATGTAAATCGGTCATTTCGATGGACTCTTAATATCTTTAAACAACCTGAGTGTCGATTTTTTTCTTCGATTATGCACTTGTAAACTAAATGATGTTAACATGCGCAAAGCACGCTTTAGCACAACCCTATTAAAAGTAAAACGAAAGACAATTAACCCCTTGCGCAGGGTTGGCACAAATTCAAAGCTGACGGCCGCCTCCTAATGACTTGTTAGAGCGTGCCCGCTGAAAAACCGCACTGCCTCATGTCTAGAGTTGGGAAACGTGTCGATACAATTGTCGAGATTCGTAGTAAATAATTATTTGATTTGGTACACAAAGACAATAATCACCAAATAATAAAAAAAAAACAAAATCCGCTACAATCAATATCTCCAACCATAAACAATCTCCCGTTGACAAAAAGTTTAAAATTTGTTATCGAAGATATCGAGTACAATACATACAAAAAACAACAGTTGAACCTCCTTTTTCGTAAATTTCAAAATGCGCATAAAGTATTTGCCGAAATGTTGAAATGTCTGGTAGTCATAATTCGGGGCCGAAGACTGGGGACTTCTCGCAATATAGCTAGGAAATGCCCCTAATTGTTTTCAGTACAATAACACAGGGGCCTGATGATGATTAAAGCCAACCTGGCAGTTTTAGTAAGTTGCTGTTTATTAAAAGCAACTTACTAAAAATATTTTTTTATAGACAACAATAATTGTCACGTTATTATATCAGAGTGTTAAGGCTATTTTTTAGTATACCTACATTTTATAGTTTTTTTCCGCATACATTTTCCGGGTAAAAACAAGTGCTTGTAAGCTTCTGTTTATCTTACATAAATGTTTGTTTAGGTTGCTTTAACGGCACGGGAGAATTCCATTGCTGAATTGAAAACAACATCAGGACATATCTTGTATATTAATCAGAAAAATATTTGTTCCTCAGTAGGTTCTTCTATGTGGTATCTTAATGTGTCTCTTCTGTCATTTCACTCATTTATTTGTTAACATTTTACATTACTCACCTCTTGATTCGATTTTTTGGTGTTACTTTGCATTGAAAGTGCGTGCCAATAAGTGGTTAAAAGTACCTATTAAGAGGTGCACGGCCTCGCCTTTAATCTTTGCTTTGGCAAAATTGTTGTAATATGCATCTTTATATAGAGATTATAGAGTGCCCCAAAGATAATGCAAATTTGAATATAATACTAATTTCTTCGTCGTATTTCTTATTTCTTGATTGAATCGTAAAGAAGAAATAATAGGGGTTTCTACCCACAACACAAGGCTGCATTGGGCTAACCGTGGAACTAGAACGATTTGCTTAAGAATAACTTATTTTCTATATTTTAGAAGACAAATCTACCGATATCGATAGTTTGCTTCCCTTATCCCACCCCTATCACGCGTCCATCGCTCGGATGCATAGTGCCACACGATGCAGTAATTGGTCTCCGCCGCTGATTTTTATCTTCAATTATTGAGTTTTCACGCCAATTAAAATATTATCTGGCTTCCGGTGGTAGCGTTTGTGCTAGCCGATCTACGGGCATTCGAGTTTTATGTGCCTTATTTTATAGTGTAGCTTTCCCGTTTCTATGTAGTGTTCTCTAGTCTACTGCGTGGGTAATTGATTTACATTGATTAAAAAATACGTAATATTTTCTTCTGTTACCGCGATGGTTACTCATGAAATAAAACTATATAAACGGATTACATCGCGTACACTTTACACGGTTCGTCACCCGTAGACCAAGAACCCTGTAAAGTGTTCGAAACGTCGGGATGTAGTTAAATTTAATATACGCGATATAATCCGCTTAAATAGTTTTATTTCTTAAAAAAACATCAACGAGTTAGCTTAAATAAAAATGCAGTTTCTTATAAGGAACCCTCATCACTTTACGTTATATTTTATATTATTACTTTAATTATGTTAAATTATCGATTTATGCATGTTTTATCGCTTTAATTTAAGTCCTAAATAAAAAGATTTATCGCTGTTTTTTTCTTACACTACTAATGATATCTTGCCAGATAATAATGATAAATATTTGGACCCTGCCAAATCATTGAAATGCTATAACTGAATTTAGTATAAAGCCAAATAAGTATAAAAAACTGGCCAAGAGTGAGTCAGACTCGCGCGCGAAGGGTTCCGTACCATTATCAATTTATCATTCAAAAATACCGTTAAATCAACCTATCTCAAACACTACTTATAAGAGCTAATTTAATCAACCAAAAATCATTGAAAAAGATTATGTATATGCATAACATTTTTTTTTGTATTTTATACCACGTAGTTTAAAAAAATGAGAGGGGGACACTTTTTAAGACTTTGAGAGCTGATATCTTGAAAACGGTTCGCTTAAATAAAAATGAATTTTAGAATACTTTATATAATTTTTAAAGACCATTCTATTGATAGCCCACACGCTTATGTAAATTGAAAAAAAAAAAAAGCTTCAGTTACATGTAGGTATGTCATGATTGGAGGGTCCCAACCCTAATTCTTTTTTTGCAATATCGTATCATATAATATCTGTGTATAATATGTAGCGGTTCATACAACACATATCCTTAACAAATTTCATTACTGTCGCACTTATAGTTTCCGAGTAAATCGGCCGTGACAGACGGACAGACAGACAGACTAACATGACGAATCTATAAGGGGTTCGTTTTGCCATTTTGGCTACGGAACTCTAAAAAGCTTTGAGGTGCTCAATTATTTTAATTTTTTTAACATCGTTCGATTACTTGAAGTTTCATGACGATTTTATACTATTCGTCAGTACAATCTAAAAAATGTAAACAAACCTAAAAACTTGCATTATTCTATAATTGCTCAATTTTAGAGCACAATCTTGGTTTTATAACGAACATAAAACCTCAAACCACGAGTTTACTTACATTTTTACTTAAAATTATTGATATTTATTAGTATTCATGTTAAAATATATCTGCGAACGTGTTTATATAGGTGCTTAAAATATTTTTAGTTTAAAAAAATTGTTTAAGTTTGTTTCCACAATTTTTTTGTGCAGGTATTCTGTTAATCGCATAAAAAATACAGAATATGTCTATTTACCAAGTTTCAACAATGTAATTCTTACAGTTTTAGATAAAAGTGGCTGTAAAATACGGACTGACAGACAGACATGACGAATTCATAAGAGCTCCGTTTTGCTAGGGAACCCTAAAATAGACTTAAAATTTATTGTGAATTGAATTGGCTATTAAGTCAGTTGAGTATTTATTTCGATTACAATGTACAATAAGAGTGTCTTCACATCGTCCGATCCGTTGCCAAATAATATGAATAATATCATTATTATAAATAGTAGTTTATCTTTCACTTTACTCAATTGCCTTACATAATAATTTTGTGAACATGAGAGAGTTAAAACTTAAAGTATCAAAATATTAGCTGGTTCTAATAGGTTGGGAGGTAGGTGGGTAAGTAGGTGGGTAGGTGGGTATGGTTGCCGATTTATAAGAATGAACTTTTTACAGTTTAGAAAGGATAGCCATGTATATGACGTTAATGCTATCGAAATAATGGTGATGCTTACCCTCATATAGGATTAATCTATACCTACTTGTCAAAAGTTCAATCTTAGATATCGGCAACTATAGTAGGCCGTTGCCTACTATGCTTATTTTTTAAATCATAGAAAATTTGTGATACCGCAATGAAATACATGTCAAAAAATAAAATAAGTAAAAAAAGTTTTAAGTTAAACGGTTTTTATTGCACCAAAAACTAGAAAATAAAAATTAGTTGTAACTAACCGTAGATGCTACTTTCTGTAGATTAGTCACGTGAAACTATTATCACTGTAGTCTTCCCAAGTCGGATGCTGAAAGCCACGTTTAGCATCTATATCAGTGGATTAAGAGTTACCTAATCGGAAACTTTTACCAAACTAAAATAAAAACGTGGGGCATACGCAATTATGATTAAGTCACTATAGTTATTTAAGAACACACATATAAATCAAGACAGCAATAGTGTAATAAGTTTTGTTCTGGCCTTGATAAAAGTTATTTACCTCTGTAAAAGTGTTGGAACAGATTGATTGATTAATTGCAAAATTAAAGCTGCAATTGCATATTTTGAACTTGTATGTTTCTTTATAATAACGCCCCACGTTTTTATTTTAGTTTGGTAAAAGTTTCTGATTAGGTAACTCTTAATCCACTGATATAGATGCTAAACGTGGCTTTCAGCATCCGACTTGGGAAGACTACAGTGATAATAGTTTCACGTGACTAATCTACAGAAAGTAGCATCTACGGTTAGTTACAACTAATTTTTATTTTCTAGTTTTTGGTGCAATAAAAACCGTTTAACTTAAAACTTTTTTTACTTATTTTATTTTCAAGTTTTTAGTGCAATTGTTAAGTTAATTTCCGATACTAAATATTCTACATCAAAGATGTTGTTTGTAATATGCAATACAATTATGCATGCTAGCGTAGCATTTAACTCTCGCGCTTTAATAAAGACAGGGCTGACAGGGGTATACTCATACTCTCAGTCATATCAACCGGATGACTGCAGGTCCAACGGCACGTCCTATACGAGTCTGACAGCCGGAGGGCCGTAGGCCTGACGGCTCGCCTTACGCGAACCACTCACGTTGTGAGTCTTTCAGCTGTAGGGATGCAGGCCCGACGGCTCGCCCTACGCTACGCGATTCACTCACACTGTCACTCTATCATCTGGAGGGCCGCAGGCCCGACAGCCCGACCTACGCGGACCACTCATGCTGTCATTCTATCAGCTGGAGGGCCGCAGGCCCGACGGCTCGCCCTACGCGATCCACCCACGCTGTCACTCTATCAGCCGGAGGGCCATAGGCCCGACGGCTCGCCCTACGCGATTCACTCAAGCTGTCACTCTATCAGCTGGAGGGCCGCAGGCCCGACGGCTCACCCTACGCGAACTACTCACGCTGTCAATCTATCAGCCGGAGGGCCGAAGGCCCGACGGGCTGCCCTACGCGGACGACTCACCCTGTCACTCTATCAGCTGGAGGGCCATAGGCCCAACTGCCCGCCCTACGCGATCCACCCACGTTGTCATTCTATCAGCCGGAGGGCCGTAGGCCCGACGGCTCAGCCTACGCGAACCACTCACGCTGTCACTCTATCAGCCGGAGGGCCGCAGGCCCGACGGCTCGCCCAACGCGATCCACCCACGCTGTCACTCTATCAGCCGGAGGGCCGTAGGCCCGACGGCTCACCCTGCGCGAACCACTCACGATGTCGCTCTATCAGCCGGAGGGCTGTAGGCCCGACGGCTCACCCTACGCGAACCACTCACGCTGTCACTCTATCAGCTGGAGGGCCGCAGGCCCGACCGCTCACCCTACGCGAACTACTCACGCTGTCACTCTATCAGCCGGAGGGCCGAAGGCCCGACGGGCCGCCCTACGCGGACGACTCACGCTGTCACTCTATCAGCTGGAGGGCCGTAGGCCCGACGGCTCACCCTACGCGAACCACTCACGCTGTCACTCTATCAGCTGGAGGGCCGCAGGCCCGACGGCTCGTCTTACGCGATCCACTCACGCTGTCATTCTATCAGCCGGAGGGCCGAAGGCCCGACGGCTCGCCCTACGCGATCCACTCACGCTGTCACTCTATCAGCTGGAGGGCCGAAAACCCTATGGCTCGCCCTAAGTACACGAACCACTCACGCTGTCACTCTATCAGCCGGAGGGCCGCAGGCCCGACGGCTCGTTTTACGCGATCCACTCACGCTGTCACTCTATCAGCCGGAGGGCCACATGCCCGACAGGCCGCCCTACGCGAACCACTCACGCTTGCACTATATCTCGCCCATGCCCGACAGGTCGCCCTTTGCGATCCACCCACGCTGTCATTCTATCAGCCGGAGGGCCGAAGGCCCGACGGCTCGCCTTACGCGATCCACTCACGCTGTCACTCTATCAGCCGGAGGGCCGAAGGCCCGACGGCCCGCCCTACGCGAACCCGATGGCCCGAGGGGTGAACTCACACTATCAACAAGCGGACTGCAGGTCAGGCACCACGTCCTACGCGGACTACCCACGCTGTCAGCGGTTATGGCACATAGCGTTTATGGTAATATTGCCGTATCAGATTAGAGGATTTGGAAGTGAGTATTCAGTTTATATGTTTTTACCTATTAGCTAAAGCATTACTTTAAATTCAACATTTCGATAAATCTGGCGGTTATGGCAGGCAGTGGCACGTGTCTCAGCAGCATCAGGTTTGAGGAGTTGGAAGTCAGTATTACATACGTCTGTATCTTTTCGTCCAATATTCCGCAGGGTTTGAAGACGAAAGTCTTTGATCAGTGTATGTTGCCAGTGATGACATACGGTACTAAACCGTGGTCGCTTACAATGGGCCTCATAAGAAGGCTCAATGTGACCCAAAGGGCAATAGAGAGGGCTATGCTAGGAGTCTCTCTGCGATATTGGGTTAGACACCATCCGCAGCAGAACTAAAGTAGCCGACATAGCTCTTCGAATCGCTAAACTGAAGTGGCAGCGGGCGGAGCTCGTTGCGCGTGGAACCGATGGCCGTTGGGGCGGTAAGGTTCTCGAGTGGCGGTCACGACCGTAACGGAAGGCGCAGCGTGGGTAGGCCCCTCACAAGGTGAACTCATGATCATGACCTGGTGAAGGACGCTGGATGCGAGTGGCACAGGGCCGGTCCACAAGGACCGACCCAGTGCCACTCGCATCAAGGCAATCTTCTGCCACAAGGCAATCTTTGGGGGAGGCCTGTATTCACCAGTGAACGTCTTTCGGCTGATATAATGATGATGATGATGATAATGAAATCCGTACGTTTCTATCAAATGTCTAAAGCATGACTTCAAAATTTACATATTGCTAAACCTAGTGGTTGTGGCAGGCAGTAACACTGGAGTAGGTATCAGATTTGAGGAGTTGGACGTTAGTATTAAATTCGCATGTTTCTACTTAGTATTTAAAGAACTTCTTTAAAATCAAGATATCGATAAAAGATTAACCTTGCGGTTATTGTGGGCAGTACTGCAGCATCAGGAATGAGGAGTTGGAAGTCAAGAACTCCTCTGTTAGTATTTGATTATGTCAAACATGCTATACTTTCATTTTCACGTGTCTATCACTCACGGTTAAGGTGAGCAGTACGTCTGCAGCATCAGGCTCTGAGGATACAAGGATACAAATATTATAATATTGCATTGTCATGGGGACTTGATAAGAGTTCCAAATTTTATGGATTTCGGTGGAGTAGAAGTGGTCGAAAAATCGATCACAAGATTTGAAGCATCGACGACAGTTGATACGCGGTGAAGTTAATAAAAACCGTTTAAAAAATGTGATTGGTCGGAATCTAACTAGAAAATAAAAGTACGCACCTTGCCTAGTGATGAGTAACTTCGAATGATTTCGACAATCTATTTATTAGTAACTATTTTTTTTTATTTGAATAACAAAAGAGTAGTATACTATATCACCCTATAGCTATAGTTACGACCATCGAATGAATTTTCGACTCATCGACCTAACCTATCGAGCAGTAGCTTTAGTCGAATGGTTTTTCAGTTACTCGGACTAAAATTAAAATCGAATAATTCGAATAAAATCAATCAATTCTTGCCTCCTTTCCGTGTCCAGATCGGATAATGTAAAATATCTCTAAGACGGCAAATTTCCATTAAAAGCCTGGAATGCTGTTTTAATTGGTCCTGAGGGATTGATAGGCTATTCTCCGGCTATCACACTGAGTCTTTTGTTAATTTGTGTTTATGTCTTGACTTCATTGCATAGTCTTAATAATTATTTAAAATACCAATACAATTCACAATAAGATAAGGTGGGATAAGATGAAAAGGGTTTTTTAAAAGGGGTAAGACAAAAAATCGTCCTTCTGGCACAGTATTAACGACGACTTTCTGTCTTACCCCGTCAAAAAAACCTTTTCATCGTACCCCACCTTACCTTATTCACTATTCTCATTTTGGGCCGTCATAAGATGAGAATATGGTAGCAATGTACGAGTTGCAGAACATTATCAAAATGCGGGAATATACTCGAAAATTTCCGAGAATATTCATGAGAATTTAAAAGTTAGTTCTCATTGAGAATGTTTCCATGAGAACTTAAAAAAAATGTGTTATAAATAATTATTTTAAATCGTAAACAAGTAAACAAGGCAGTAAATATAACTCATAAGGCATGTATCTAGTACGGTCTTGGCTTGATTAGATTATTTGTTAAATTGAGATTCCTGAGAACATTCTCTATGCAAGTTTCGCAACTTATGAAACTTCTCCTTGGTACAATGCTAGAATAGGGTCTATTGCAAGAAAATTGTACATGGTTAAAGGCCTTTAATGAGTGAGTAACTAACTTTTGTCAGTGAAAAAAGGTAACAAATTAAAATGTTCTATGAACGATCAACTATCATCTACATATTTCGAAGGGTCCACGGAAAAAACATGTCCAGTGCTTAATAAAATCAGGGCAAATTAACACCTCTGTTAAAAGTAAGGTGGTTTTTCCTTCTGTAATTTGAATTGACTAGACATGTTCTTTCCGTGGACCCTTCATTTTTTAAATTTGCCGCATTTTTTTACTGCCAAAGGTTGTTGGACAGAGTTTAACATATAGTTTTTATCACTAACTTTCGTTACCTGTTAAAATACGAGTATAAGTGAAAACCGTGAAAGTTTGAACCAATGTAGTGAATTTCTGTCTGTCTTCTGTCGGAACCAATAAACGATCTATGAAAGTAGGTTAACACCTCGAAAAATACTCTCTCGCCAAATATGTCATCCAATTAAATAAGAAATCACAGAATTCGGCTGGAAGAAGAGCAATTGGGTATTTTATCGCGTGACACGTCGTGTCCAGAGCGACAAAATATTCCGCGCGTGCCGATATAATCGGTAAGAATATCGAATTCTATCGACGGCGGTACTAGTGGATTTCGATCCTAATAATTTATTCCGAGTCGTTTTCAAAAAACGTACGCAATTAAGGGATTAATGAAAAAAACATTGTATCCATTGCGTTGTTAAAATGGATCTTTGTTGTCTGGTAAAATAAACGATTTGATTTGTTACTAAAGTTACTCATAAAAACTAAGTATACTAACTTCGTAACACAAAAATGTGATGTTAAATTTTGTCTTCATTAAAGTCCTTAACTCTGTATTGTTTTTTGCAACCGTCCGATTTCTTCCTCATTATTATAAATATCGAAATAAATTTTATATATTTGTCTCTTATGCTTTCACGCTTAAACTATACTAAACGTAATTCAGTCCACGACTTAGATTCGGTATCATATAGCTAGGCGCGGATCCAGGACTTCGTTGAGGGGGGGGGGGGGGCACTGACCTATGACATGATAGTATTTTATACTTAAAACAGCACCTAGGCATACATAAATCCAGTGTCAGGAGGGGGGGCAAGTGCCCCAATCCCCCCCCCCCCTGGATCCGTGCCTGCAGAACCAGGTAAGATTTAATCATAGTAATAATAGGTATCTTAACGCGAGAAAATATTATCGCAGCTGATTAATAGCCACATTTCCGTTTTTTCCGAAACAGTCTCTAAACATAGTTGTTCTTTTTCCAAAACAAAAAACAACAAATGATTTCCCAAATCTCTGCTCTCTTTATATTTACATTACAAGGGATTTTGAATGAATAAATAAAACGTTGGTCAAACATTTCCATTGGGGCCGTTTGTGACCTCGGCCCCAAATGGCCCCAATGGAAGACCAGCGCTGGGCTGTAATTACAGGCCCCACCTTTATGCTGAATTGGGGACCGTATTGTGGCAAACTTTGTTTCTTGTCCTTTTAAATGTGTATGCTGTGTGTCACAAATCAATATTTTTCTTTCTTACTTTCTTAAACACAATCGACTTCTATCCGAGTTCCAATAGTGCCACCACAAAGCGTCCGCTAACATTCGAAGCTCGCGTGAACGATGCCATCTTGCCGCCCGGAATCGAATACATTATCTCGAAGGAAAGAATCCCGCTGCATAATTTGTCGCGATACTCGTGCGATATGGTAACGAGAAATGGGAACAAATAGTAGGGCTGTGTCGAAGTGGAATTTGTAAGCCGAGTTTTGTTTCGTAATAGTATTTGTCAGCCTCCGTAGCCTAGTTGGTGACCTACGAAGCTGGAGGTTCCGGGTTCGAATCCCGGTGAGGGCATTATTTGTGTATTTATTTATCACAAATATTTGTTCCTTGGTCATGGGCGTCTATGTATTTAAGTACCTATATGTATCTATCTATTAGGTATATACATCGTCACCTGGTACCTACATCATAAGCCTTAATTGAGCTTACCGTGGGACTAGGTCGATTTGTGTCAGATGTCCCAAGATATTTATTTATTATTATTTATCATGTAGTTTGATCTGCTACATTTTTTGAAATGCGATTTATTTGATTGAATTTTAACTATCATGAGATTCATGAGACATTATAAGTTATAATATTATAACTATATAAATAGAATTAAACGGTTAAACTAATGTGTATTTAGTCACTACGCGCGACATGTTTCGGACAGCCTAGGTCCCCATTATCAAGCACTGAGAAAGCTAACAAGACGCGCATTCATTTAATTTCAATAACTAATATTTATTGAGGATTTTGTGACTGATTGAATGTTGTGGTGGGAGGCGGTGGGCATGAGGTGATGTGCCCGAAAACCGAAATAAATACATGTTATATACAATAGCATACATGTTTATGTAGGTAACTGTCACTAATGTGCATACCTGGGATAACTCGGGGCATTTATACGAAAGTGATGTAGCAAAATATTTTATCGACTAAAAATATATCGATGTTACTGTGAATGACAACATAAAAATGTTATTCGGCATAAATAAATATTAGGTACTTACTCTTAAATTAAAATAAAAAATAAAAATAAACGGGTTAGTTACGCGTTTATTTTAAAATAGTTTTCAAAATATACAATTAATATTAAAATATCAATATTTAAATTGTCATTAAAATGACATCTGCATACAAGAGGCCAGATATCAGAGATGACATCGAACCTCTGTACTGTAATCGAAAATGTTCAATAAGCACATCTTTTATTATAATTATATCGACATCTTTTTAATCGATATCAAATCCCTATAACTTGCCCCCAGTTATCCCAGGCATGCTAATGTGCATGAATTGCATGATCCTGAAAATAATTGTTTCTTAGCCGAAGTAGTACGGTAATGTTTTTTTATATTTTGTTATGATGTCGGAGCCCATTGGTAATTTAAACTCAGAATAAATAACTACATTCATTCAAATAATAATATGCTTGGCAACCTTACTGCTTGTTAGAGTTGAATTCAAACTAAATGCCAATTTTGCCTATGAACTCATATCAAATTATTTTTATTACAAATTTTCATTTTGTTTAAAAATATAAAATCACGCAAATCTTTACATAGCCTATAGATATAGACACATTCTCCTATAGGAAACACATTTTTTTTATTAAGTAGTTAAAAAAAACACAAGAAAAAGTATTACTACAGTAAATAAAAATTATAAATAAAAATTTTGTTCCTGGTCCTGCTGAGGAGGTAGAGTGCCCAGGTCGCCCAAGATGCTTAGCCAATTTGCCAATTGCTAACGCTTAGTAGCGTATCATAGTATTCCCCCTCTGTCACTCTTTCATATCAGTGCGACAAAGACAGTTGGCTGCCTTTCGTTTACGATTGACGATTAAGCGTTTGCGATTGGCAACTTGTCTAAGCACCCAGAACGCTGGCCGCATTACCGCGCTGGATATGCTGAGTCTTTGCGCGAACATTAATTGAACTGATAATGTGCTGATTTTATGTCCATTGGCCTTATTTTAAATCCTTTACACCTGCTAAAGATCTGCTATTCCTTAGCAAAATGCTTTGTAAGTTTTGAATATATCACCTCAATGCGTTTCTGCGTACCAATCACAAGATGTTTACGATTACTATTCAATTCAATCAAACCACCAACAAAGAAAGGTGTTAAGAGTATGATATTTGCATTTCATAATTGGATTTGTCATTCAAACATAGGCTGCAATATTGCAATAATAAGGCTGAAGACGTAATGATTTGAGTTTTATGGATTACAAAATAAATTTGCTAATCACTATTCCCACTATAAAACATGTGGTAAGCGCTACTTTATTGGAAAGGTAAGTATTATGCGAAATCACATCAAGCAGATTACAATAGGCATTTAATGCTACAGTCGACTATAAAGATGTATCCACTGTTTTACCTTACTGCGTTGGGATAAGGTCCAAAAATGTATACATTTTAAAGACAGAAAGATTAGACCAATAACATCAGATGCATTTTGTATAGAATGTCTGTAGTAAAGAGTCGTTTTATTGGTTGAGTTTCATGAAAGCCTCGAGATTAACGGACTTTCAATAGTCGAGAACATTCTAAGAAAAAATCGGATCTGAGCTCCATTTGTGAATCTCGGGTTAAGCAAGTAACACAGGGTTTAGTCTATGTATTTATACTTTTCTATTCTTAATTCTCGTGTTAAAGCCGCAACCCGAGACTGTGCAAGTAAGAATAATTCTTCAAAATAAAGACAACTGAATTACAAGACTAACATTCGCATTGCGGGACACTTCTGGGTTAGATTGGTTCAGGACCGGGATGAGTGGCATACTGGAAGAGAAGCCCAGCAGTGGGCAATAGATGGCTGAAATGATGACAATAATTATGAATTACTTCATACCTATGCTGAAGTTTACAGTTGAAAAGTATCACTGTTTGAATTAGATATTTTTTTGTAAATGGGAGCACTAAGAAAGGATTTTTCAGAATCACCTTGGTATTAATTGCGTATCCACAGTTTGTATGGGTGAAAGAAGATTAGACTATTTAGCGGGAAAAAGCTACTATTTTACAGGTAATTTTAATTCGTCGTTCAAATTAGAGGGTTAATTCTGAGGTCATATTGGTGAACTTTTACAATGAGACAGACATCCGATTCGAGAAAAAAAATCTGATGTTCATTTCCACCTACTAGTATTTAAGGTTTTGTATGGAACATCAGATATTTTTCTCAAATAATATAGAATAAACCCTCTAAAATTTCAATTGCGAATAAAAAATCACCCAGTACAGATCGACCTAGTCCCACGGTACGCTGAATTAAGATTTTCTGTTGACGTAATGGGTACTACGTGACTGTAATATATTATAAATAAGAGTCTTAAAAATACCGTGAACAACACATTTGTCTTGGCTATTAAATATATTGTCCTTTCTCCTTTACGGTAGTCTATTAAAAAAGCTACCACAATCCAATTAGGCTACCATATCTCCTAACACCACATACGATAGGTACCGTTACAATATCGTAAACTACCATAATCAAGATTAAATTAAACAAATTAGCCATCACGTGTACCGGCGTAGTTTATAATGTATCCGAACTTTCTCATGGGATAGAAGCCCATAAATACTTAGATAGTTCTATAGCATATTTAACTCTTAATGTTATGTTAATAGCGATCTATTGAGGATGGTGTTATGCGACATGACGTCGCTTGGAATATTATAACAATAACAAACTTCACTATTCTTTAAAATAAAATAAAAAAATATAATAATAAAAACTGATTTTAAAGTTATTTTACTATATTTTATGAAATAAAAATATATTTTTATATGAGACTGACATGTTTACTTTACCTTGACTTGCTTTTTATTGCATATTATTTAAAAAAAATTGGTCATTAAAATAGATTGCTGTAAAATCACACCTTAATAAATATTATTAAAGTTCTTAGTAGCGAAAAGAGTATATAATACAATACAAAACTCTTTATTGCACACCACACGTAATATTGACCTTCGCATGGCTACTACCCGTGTCTTTTTAATCGATACAATCGAAAAGGGATAGGTAGCCGCATGTTGCTGTCAAGCAAAAGATATGCTAAGGTCGTTGGGCGACCTTGATGGCTGAGATAAAAAAACGTCAGGGCTTATGTGAGATATGATCAATGCTCGGCGGGGGTGAGCTGTTTTCATACTAAATGACATGTATCACGTGACATTTAGTATGAAAACAACCTCACCTCCGCCGAGCATTGGACATGATATAAAAATGGTTAGTTACTGCATGACGCATTCCTCGATTTACATAACATAGGCATCGACAGTTCGGTCAAAAGGTAGCAGAGAATATTTGATTCGCGAGGGAATACTTTTTTATTATACAAATTTATGGTGACAGCATTTAGATATTTATTGATGCCACAAATGTGAGAACTAACAATGAGTAGAGGATTGGAAGGAAAATGTATTATTGTATGAGTCAAAGGTATCTTCGTTGTAAAGTAAATTGTAACGTTTAAGAATTTAAATAGGTTTATTCGTAGTAGAAAATGCAAAGACCGTGTGGTGACGGCAGTAACAATACCTACTCGTACATTTGTTACCACCCCAACTCTTCCCGTGGGTGTCGTAAGACTCGACTAAGGGATTGAAATGTCACCGACTATTTATTTATCGAAGATTGATGACAGGCAGCAGCGTCATTATAGTGGACACCCTACTGCGATCCCCAACCCGCTTGCCCAGAGTGGCAATTATGGGCATTTACCTCCTAATGCGTTCATACGTATAGGTCTTAGTATAGGCCTTAGTCCAGCAGTGGATTGATATAGGCTGAAGTGATGTGAAAAAATACAATATGCAGACGAAAGTATACAAATAAAAAGTGTATATGCCACGAAATGGGCCCATGGCAGCATGGTACAGTCACGTCTAAAAATATGTATACAAAAACAAGGTTGCATAGATATGTAGTCATACATTGTATCAAAAATATGTATCTATTACTGACACCAAAAAATGTATCCATTAAACTATTTCAGTATTATGTAATCACAAAATGCTTCACAAAGTTTCATACTTAAATAAATTCCATTTAAATGTATTCACCTCGTAGTCAAAAATAAGTATACATGAATGGTTTCCGTTTACATGTAACCCCACCAATTTGTCAAATATTTATATACGCTGTTTGATTCATAAATATGTATTCAGACAGCAAAAACTAACCTTGTCTGACTGGCATAGAATCGTAAGTTGTATAATTAACTGATTTGACAATTCACGAAAACAGTGCAGACTTGTCACTGCATACATCTATCTCACGATTATTCTATGACGCACTTGACAGTTCAAATTTTTAGATTGAGCTCAGTTGTAAATATTGTGTATTTCAGTTTAGGGTCATTCACAGAAAAGTGCCCTAAGCATTTTTTTGTTTTTATTTTAATAATATCAAGTTTTTTCTACTCAGTCAAAATCGGAACGGCATTTTGCAACTAACAGGAGAAATATGTCCCTAACATGTTATTCTCGCCATCACAAATATATATATTATTCAGGGTGCACAAAAATATCTGAACATGCACTCTAATGTCTTGAAAATAGAGTCGTGTTCTCCTATATTTTCAAGAACCGAACCTATATTTTTATAATTGTCATCGAATTATATTGATAGACAGTTGTCTATCTTGAATTTATTATTTATTACCAGCACTTCAAACCCAAACTTCTTTATTTCGAATTGCCCTAAGAAAGTAATAAGAAAAAATACAGATTTACAAGTGGTATTTACTTTATAATGCTTGACATACAAAACATTTCTTCTCTCTTTCAGTTATAAAATAGTAGTTTTAATTTTATAGTACGGTCAAATCGTACATAATTTTACCCTAAACTCGCAAATCAAGTAGTATCGCTGCATTTTTGGTATGTTGTTTAGACACCATAGGACAGTATAAAACCATATTTTGCAAGCAAAAAAAAATTGTGCTGGCTGGGTAGTACGTGAAAAACTGCGAAATTTACGGCCATTTTTTAGTTTCTGATTTTTATTTACAAAACCTTACGTTTTTTGATATCATATGTAAATAAACGTTTAAAGACTAATAATTTTCCAACAAGTTGAGCTAACATGCATTACCGTAGGTCTTTTAGTTTCAGAGATTCGAGACTTTAAAAAGTACCTCTTTTTGTAAACTAGATAAAATTTTGTGTTTTGCTAACGTTTTCGACTTAATATCGCCTCACCTAATTATGCTACGAAAAACATGCAATAATGACCTTATAGCGCACCTAATATTCTTTAATTTAAGGGTAAAATTAGGTCAGTGAACTTTGTAGTTGAAAGTATAAACCCGAAATTCCAAAGGCAGGAGGCCCGCTATCTAAGTTTTTCATACAAATCGCAAGTCTAGTTGCAAAGCTGCAATTTTGGTATATTATAAAAGCTTTATAGATATATACGAAAATGCATATTAAAAGAAAAACAAAAAAATAATTTGGGCATAGGACGTAAAAAACGGAAAAAAAATCGCACTTTTTTTAGTTTTTGACGTTTAACTAAAAATCTATTATCTTTTTGATACTGATTGCTATAAAACTAAGAAAGAACATTGAATTTGAAAGGATTTGAGCTACGTTGCATCAACGTAAGTTATATATATTTTGAGATACGACATTTCATAAAGTGCCCTTTCATCAAAACATAAACAAATTATAGGTTACGTTAAAGCTATTCACTAAATATTGGCAAAACGTTCGCGCTAAGAAAAAAAAGTAATTGTAGATAATAACTACATTAAATTGGGAACAAATTGAGCCGATAACAATTACTGTAAGTCTTATAGTTGGGGGTATACGAGGCTTCAAAACATGCATTTATTTTCTTAACTTAATGAAGGGCACATTTTGAAATGTCGTATCTCTAAATCTATAGAATTTAGGATAATGCAAGGTAGCTCAAATCCTTTCAATTTTAATATTATTTCATAGTTTTATAGCAATTAGTATCAAAAAGTTACAGTTTTTTAGTTAAACGTCAAAAACTAAAAAAAGTCCGATTTTTTTTCAGTTTTTTACGTCCTATACCTAAATCCTTTTGTTTTTTTATTGTAATATGCATTTTCGTATATCCCTATAGAGCCTATATAATATGCAAAAATTGCAGCTTTGCAACACGACTTGCCATTTGTATGAAAAACTTAGATAGCGGACCTCCTGCTTTTTGAATTTCGCGTTTTTAGTTTCAATTACAAAGTTTACTGAACTGATTTTATTAAATGAAAGAATATTAATTGCGCTATAAGATAATTATTTCATGTTTTTCATAGCATAATTAGGTAAGGCGATATTAAACCAAAAACGTTAGCAAAACTCAACATTTTATCTAGTTTACAAAACAGGGTACTATTTGAAGTCTCGAATCTCTGAAACTATAAGACCTACGGTAATGCATGTTATCTCATCTTGTTACAAATTCATTCATCTTTAAACGTTACCTGATACATATTGTCAAAAAACGTAAGGCTTTTTTTATAAAAATCAGTAACTAAAAATAGATAGTCAATTTCACAGTTTTTCACGTATAAGGCAGCTAGCACAACTTTTTTTTGCTTGCAAAATGTGGTTTTATACTTCCCTATGGTGTCTAAATAACATACCAAAAATGCAGCTTTACTACATGTTTTGCGAGTTTAATGTACGATTTGACCGTACTATTAGTAACTAATATAAAATTATAATACTTATGAGTTTCATAAACAGCCACTACCTATTTGTAGCTTTAGATTGTTTAGATAGGTTCCATATTATAAAAGAAAGTTACTGGCCACATGGAAGAAACTTAATTTTAAAATCGATTACACATCAAAACATCAAATCGTACTTACATAAAAATATTATCTATGAATCAAACGACGTATACAAATATTTGGCAAATTAGTGTGGTTAAATGTATAAGGAAATTCATGTATACTTATTTTTGACTGCGAGGAGGATACATTTATATGTAATTTATTTAAGTATGCAACTTTCTGAAGCATTATGTGATTACATAATACTGAAACAGTTTAATGAATACAATTTTTTTTTTGTCAGTAATAGATACATATTTTGGATGAAAATGTGTGGCTACATATTTTTCAAATCTTATTATGTATACATACTTTTAGACGTGACTGTACTAGTGTGGCTCCGCTGATCTTCCGATGAGGCCATCACATGAAAGTCAAAGTCTTTTTGGAATACAAATAAAAGAAAACCAAAACACGTAAGTAACCTAATATAGTGTAGTTTATCCGTTTCTCCGTTCACCTAGGTTTTCCGCCTTTTTCATAGTAAAAGTATGAAGTATTGGGTAGACGAGAACTAAATTCATCTGGCCGAAAACCACCTAAACTACTCGCATGTGTACATTTCCTAGTGGATGATATAGCCAAAAGAATTGAGACATTATTTTGTAACGGCAACCTCCGTAGCCTAATTAGTAGTGACTGCCTACGAAGCTAGAGATCAATTTCCGATGAGGGTATCTATTTGTGTAACATTTAACCAAATTTTTTCACTTGTAAGTATACTCCATTTCAAATACCATGGCCCGATACCACATAAAACTTTGCAGTGGCATCGGTCATGGTATTTGAAATGGAATATACCTACCCAGAACGTTTCAGATAAATGAATTTAAGCTGTCGTGACACATAACATAATAACTGTAAATATAATTAAACGGTAAACTCAGATTTATTGAGCCACTACACGCGACATGTTTCGGAGAGCCTAGGTCTCCATTATCAAGCACTGAGCCCGCGTTCAGCGTCACAGTACCTATGTACCACACTCGCGAGTTGTTTTAAGTTTTAAATGCCAGCTCAATTTCTTCGTCACAATGCGAACCTCATAATGAATATTCTGAGCCTCCGTAGCCTAGTTGGTAGTGACCCTGCCTACGAAGCTGGAGGTTCCGGGTTCGAATCCCGGCGAGGGCATTATTTGTGTATTAATTTATCACAAAAATTTGTTCCTTGGTGATGGCTGTCTATGTATTTAAGTATCTGTATGTATCTATCTATTATATAATATATTATATCGTCGCCTGGTACCCACATCACAAGCCTTAATTGAGCTTACCGTGGGACTAGGTTGATTTGTGTAAGATGTCCCAAGATATTTATTTATTTATTTATTTTTATTATGATGTTTTTAAAAGGCAGATAAAACTATTTGTTTTGCGAAACAATCCCGCGTAATTATAGTATCTGCAGGAAATAGAACAATCGGTGCAGGCGCATTTCGTAGCGCGGGAGCCGCGGTAATAGCCGATACCTGTGCTTACCATTGTTTAAGGTGGATATACCTTAAATGATATTTTCATCACATTTGCTGTCTAAGCACGCCATTGCTTGCATGCATAGCGGGTGTAATAGAAAAGTGAAATTCCCTAGGGAGTAATAGAAATGTCAGTACGTCAGCGTCATTTAATGATTTTTTTTTTTTAAACTTAGTTTTTTGTCGGCAAGTATAATGAAAACCATTGTATGCATCACGGTCGGTAAGCGGAATACTTACCTCCCTTATTTTTCTGGCGCATAATGAGAAGCATTACACACGAGTGTGGTTTTATGAACCGTCCTGAGATGAATATCATAATTGCATCACACGAGAATAACAATGCCTATTTATGCACAGTCGCATAAATAATTTTCTTTATGACAAAAAAATCAAATTATCGGCTGAATACCAAACTGTCGCTCTTATGCGATCTCTTCAATTTAAAAAAAAAAAAACATCAGTGGTATAGTATTGAACGAAATTACATTAAAGCATTGGTTGTCGATGTTCTAATGAAGCTTTTTTTCTATTTCACATAGTACCTACAACGTATAAAACGCGTGAAATCATACATTACTCTACAGTGAATTATGCGAAGGACAATCCAACAGAAGGCCAATGAAGGAGAAAAGATCTTCTAAGCAGTATAGTTCGAGAAATATAAATTGAATGTTTATTTTTACTATAATGTAGGTAGGAAGCTACCAATTTATATTTCACGAACTATACCAACAACCCTGCAAGTAAGACAATATCTTGAAAAATCCTAATTTTCAATGACGCTACACTAACTACCCTAAACTAAACTCAACAAAATAAATATTCCTTGCTTTGATTATTTTATAAAAAATTATGCGAAGGACAATTCAACAGAAGGACAGGGAAGGAGAAAAGACAATCTCAGCAGCAACAAGTAGACCCTGTAAGTGTAAAAAACTCTTTTTAGGGTTCCGTAGCCAAAATGCCAAAAACGGAACCCTTATAGTTTCGCCATATCCGTCTGTACGTCTGCCCGTCTGGCCGTCTGTCCGTCTGTTCGTCTGTCCGTCTGACCGTCTGTCCGCAGCATAGCTCAGTGGCCGTTAATCCTAGAAATCTGCAATTTGGTACATGTACATACATATTAATCATGCCAACAAAGCGGTACAATAAAAACTAGAAAAAAAAAATATTCGGTTTCCTCTCGAACTGGTGAAGTGGGGATGATTTTTTATTTGCTGTAATAGTGTGGGGTATCATTGAATAGATCTCTTAAAAAAAATAAGGGTCTTAAGAAACAGTTTTTTTTTAAAGTCAATATTTTCGGAGATAATCGCTCGAGTAAAAAAATGTCCCCCCTCTAACTTTTGATCCGTAGATCCAAAAAATCATGAATAGTGGGCTTATAGAATACTTTAAAATAAAACTATTTCCAACATAATCGGCCCAGCCGTTTTTGAGTAACTACGGAACCCTACACTGAGCATGGCCCGACATGCTCTTGGCCGGTTTCTTAATCCTTTTCCTTGAACATATTGCGAAAGTACAAATCAAATTATTTATTAACTAACTTCAATAGATGGCAGCACCAGTTCTCTCTAGCTATTCTAGAAAACTGTAAAGTATTCTAATAGGAGGTTCAGGCATGTAAGTATTGCTTGCCCTCAGATAATGGTCAAAGGCGCCTAGCCTTGTAAGGGATTGCATATACCCGAGAAATTTGACCGGTGGTTGCTAAGACCGAGTGGCCGAGGGGTACAGGCATCAGCCGCGAAAGCTGAGTACGTGGGTTCGATCCCCACCTCGGACATACGTATAGGTGATCTTGGTCGTTTTTCTTTGGTATATGACATCTAATATTTAATAATCCTTTTCCTTGCTTATCCACCTTATCCTGTCTTATCCCATCGATCTATGCGTAATTCAGTCGCGTACAAACATACAGTTGAACAATATACGAGAACAACGGATGGTCACGCGCGTTCTGCAATCTCTATAGATTGCCTTCGATTTGTGTGGCCGTGTTTATTCTTTTACATAAGGTCGGAAATCGCATAGAAATCTACGTCGCTTATGACCTTTTTCACTGCCGGCATTGTATAGTTAAGGTTTAAGGGCTGTTGCATGATTGCTATTAAGATGATGTTGGGGTAATGAAAATCTGAATTGTTTCTATGTTTATTTATGATTTACAAATTCATTTAAAAGCAACTGACCGCGCTCTGCGTTCTTTAGGAGCGGCTTATAATTGTTAGCAGTGGACTAAAACGGGCTGATGATGAAATTCATTTCAAAACTTAATACATAAAACCGATAACCGCTGGAGCAAGCGTGTTCTGGAGTGGAGACAGCGTCTTGGTAAACGTAGGGTAGGACGCCCTCTGGCTAGATAGCGGGATGATTTGCATAAGGGGGTTGGCAGAAACTGGATGCATAAAACAGCAGACCGAGCTCTGTGGCGTACCTTGGCGGGAGGCCTATGTCCAACGGACTGCAACGGGCTGATGATGATGATGCTGATGAATCCTTGGAACGACACGGTATTAGTAAAGGTGATTATTACGAAATTTTAGAGGTAACACAGCACAAGAAGAAATTATTACTTGAGTAGGTACCTAAGGATGGAAAAGGCTAGATTTTTAAACGGTTTTTATTAACTTCACCGCGTATCAACTGTCGTCGATGCTTCAAATCTTGTGATCGATTTTTCGACCACTTCTACTGCACCGAAATCAATATAATTTGGAACTCTTATCAAGTCCCCATGACAATGCAATATTATAATATTTGTATCCTTGTATCCTCAAAGCCTGATGCTGCAGACGTACTGCTTACCTTAACCGAGAGTGTTAGACACGTGAAAATGAAAGTATAGCATGTTTGGCATAATCAAATACTAACAGCCTGATTTTGACTTCCAACTCCTCACTCCTGATGCTGCAGTACAGCCTACAATAACCGCAAGGTTTATCTTTTATCGATATCTTGATTTTAAAGAAGTTCTTTAGATATTAAGTAGAAACTTGCGAATTTCATACTAACATCCAACTCCTCAAATCTGATACTCCAGTGTTACTGCCTGCCACAACCGCTAGGTTTAGCGATATGTAGATTTTGCAGTACTGCTTTAGATATTTGGTAGAAACATACGGATTTAACTATCATCATCATCATCATCACATCAGCTGAAAGCCGTTCACTGGTGAATATAGGCCCCCCCAAAGATTGCCACAAGGACCGGCCCTGTGCCACCCGCATCCAGCGACTTTCACCAGGTCATGAGTCCACCATGTGGGGGCCTACCCACGCTGCGCCTTCCGGTACGTGACCGCCACTCGAGAACCTTACCGCCCCAACAGTCATCGGTTCCACGCAATCCACGCGCGACGAGCCCCGCCCACTTCAGTTTAGCGATTCGAAGAGCTATATCGGTTACTTGGGTTCTGCTGCGGATGGTCTCATTTGTAATCCGATCTCGCAGAGAGACTCTTAGCATAGGCCTCTCCATTGCCTTTGGGTGACTTTGAGCCTTCTAACGAGGCCCATTGTAAGCGACCACGGTTTAGTACCGTATGTCATTGCTGCGGCCCTCCGGCTGATAGACTCATAGCGTTACAGCGTGAGTGATTCGCGTAGGGCGAGCCGTCGCGCCTGCGTCCCTCCGGCTGATAGACTGACAGCGTGAGTGGTTCGCGTAGGGCGAGCCGTCGCGCCTGCGGCCCTCCAGCTAATAGAATGACAGCGTGAGTGGTTCGTATAGGGAGAGCCGTCGGGCCTGCGGCCCTCCAGCTGATAGAGTGACAGCGTCAGTGGATCGCAAAGGGCGAGCCATCGAGCCTGCGGCCCTCCAGCTGATAGAGTGACAGCGTGAGTGGTTCGCGAAGGGCGGGCCATCGGGCCTGCGGCCCTCCAGCTGATAGAGTGACAGCGTGAGTGGTTCACGTAGGGCGAGCCGTCGGGCCTGCGGCCCTCCAGCTGATAGAGTGACAGCGTGAGTGAATCGCGTAGGGCGAACCGTCGGGCCTGCGGTCCTCTATCTGATAAAGTGACAACGTGAGTGGATCCTGTAGGGAGAGCCGTCGGGCCTGCGGCCCTCGAGCTGATAGAGGGACAGCGTGAGTAAAGCGCGAAGGGCGAGCCGTGGGGCCTGCGGCCCTCCAGCTGATAGAGTGACAGCGTGAGTGGTTCGCGTAGGACGTGCACTCGGACCTGCGGTCCTCCAGTTGATATACAGAGAGTGTGAGTCTCTCGGATTCACGTAGTGCGTGCCATAGTGCCGTCGGGCCTATGGCCCTCCGGTTGATAGATTGCATGGATTGACCCTTTAGGCCCTCGGTTCGCGTCGGGCTTTCCGTCAGACCTGCGGTCCTCCGGTTGGTCGACTCAGAGAATGAGTTTATATTTTATAGTCTCGAAATTCGACTTGTATAAAAATTTTAACTTGAAATTCTCAATAAACTAAATTGATTTATATATTCCTTATTGTCAGATCTCTGTTATCTAAGGTACTTATTGTATGAATAACACGTCCATTTGAGATACTTCGGGCATTCAAGCTTACATTAACCACGCCGGGCCTTTGGTTTTTATTTTTCAATCGAGATATTAAATTTAAGAAAATGGTTTCGGATTTCTAAAAATATCTATTCAGCCGGGATTCGCCTCCCGTTACACATAAAATAATGTCCATTACGCTAACATATGTGTCGTGATTCGTGATGAAAGCGCGAGAGTATAAACGCTACTAACATGCTAGCACACGCAACAACATCGGTATAATATAGGAAATTAACTTAACAATTGCACTAAAAACTTGAAAATAAAATAAGTAAAAAAAGTTTTAAGTTAAACGGTTTTTATTGCACCAAAAACTAGAAAATAAAAATTTGTTATAACTAACCGTAGATGCAACTTTCTGTAGATTACTCACGTGAAACTATTATCACTGTAGTTTTCCCAAGTCAGATGCTGAAAGCCACGTTTAGCCTCTATGTCAGTGGATTAAGCGTTACCTAATCGGAAACTTTTACTAAACTAAAATAAAAACGTGGGGCGTTATTATGAAGAAAGAAACATACAAGTTCAAAATATGTAATTGTAGCTTTTTTATTTTGCAATTAATCATCCATCTGTTCCATCACTTCCACAGAGGTAAATAGCTTTTATCAAGGCCAGAACAAAACTTATTACACTATTGCTGTCTTGATTTATATGTGTGTTCTTAAATAACTATAGTGACTTAATCACAATTGCGTACGCCCCACGTTTTTATTTCAGTTTGGTAAAAGTTTCCGATTAGGTAACGCTTAATCCACTGACATAGAGGCTAAACGTGGCTTTCAGCATCTGACTTGGGAAAACTACAGTGATAATAGTTTCACGTGAGTAATCTACAGAAAGTTGCATCTACGGTTAGTTATAACAAATTTTTATTTTCTAGTTTTTGGTGCAATAAAAACCGTTTAACTTAAAACTTTTTTTACTTATTTTTATTAATATCTTCAAAGTAAATTAAGATTGACAGTAGATACTATACATACATAACCCTATGCTCTCAATTTTCTGGCTAAGAGACAAATCCTCGAAATTTGCGGATTTCTAAGGTGCGTTTAAATCAAAAGTGCATTCGCTGTTGTAGCGCCCGTTCTAAGAAATCAACCAATCACGTTTTGTGTACCGATCGAATTTCGTAGAGTGGGAGGTTAGAACAGCGAATGCTCTTTTAGTTTAACCGCACCTTATAAGATGGCGGCAAGGCCGCTGTACCTATCTGTTTCATAAATTATTGACAATGGCTTGCAAAAAGGATAGTGATAATTTTAAAGGAAACCTTTTTTATAGTAATTGAAAAATCAGTCCTCAAGATTACTTATAAACTTGTTTATGACAGTTTACTCTGCTTCACTACTCGTAAATGCTACCAACTTTTTCATAAAATCACATTAACCATGCAAATGGCAAGGTTTACCCGTAAAGATCTCATTTCTCGTCCTATACATATGCTAATGTGAGCCATTGCTCACTAAATCGATTCCATTCGGTCAACCATTCGTTCAGCCATTCGTTCGCCGGTCATCAATCACTGGGAAGATTGAGCGGGGACGGTAGGAACAATATTTATCTATACTTTTAGAGTTTGTAGGTTTAATTTAATCGAAAGTGTTTTATGCATTTTCATGTACTAGGTTCATTATATCCGAAATTTTTAAACTTCAATACTTTTGCTTTTTTGTACCAGCTTTATAAAGTAAAGTTTATCTAGAAGATAAAATACATCATCAGCCTATGATAGTCCACTGCTGGACGTAGGCCTCTCCTATTAACTATGCGTATAAACGCATTAGGAGTAAAATACCCATAATCGCCACACTGGGCAAGAGGATTAGCGATCGCAGTAATGTGTCCACTATGATGACGCTGCTGCCCATCATCAATCTCTTATTAAATAATGGTTAGTGACATTTGAATCCCTTAGTCGACTCTTACGACACCCACAGGAGGAGTTGGGGTGGTGACAAATGTATTCTTATTACCGTCACCACACGGCTACATACAAATACATTATCGAGATTTTAATCTAGAATTGGGAACCGATCCAAAGCAGATTATCCAAATCACAACACATCAACTTAAAATATATGTTTGGTCATTGTGGAAATCTATGGGGGAGGCCTATGTTCAGCAGTGGATAACTTCGGCTGATATTATGATGACGATGAGTTAACTTAATTCTGAATCATAGTAGCAGGCTTTGGACTATAATTTTGAGATTATACGGGAGCCAAATGCACAAACATATTATTAACTATAGTGAGATACGTATTTATGTGCTAATCGTGTATTACATGAAAGTACTCCAATAATTTTCGAATGACCATCTAATTGACCCAGAAACTGCTCTGTAATTTAAAATTAGAAGACAAAGCATGTAACATCATTACATCACTAAAAACGATTGTTTTGGTGTCTAACTTTCTAATGGCTAGAGGGTACACGGGGTGAAATTTGAAATGGGACTGAAACATCATGTGTTTCTCAATTACATTTTTTTAAATTTAGTCAGCCTCTGTAGCCTAGTTGGTAGTGACCCTGCCTACGAAGCTGGAGGTTCTGGGTGCGTTTCTCGGCGACCGGCGAGGGCATATTTGTTCCTTGGTCATTACATAATATATAAGTATCTATACCAGTATGTATCTATCTATTGTATACATCGTCGCTCGGTACCCACATCACAAGCTTTAATTGAGATTACCGTGGGACTAGGTCGATTTGTGTAAGATGTCCCAAGATATTTGTTTATATTTTATTACATATTAGCGCTACTTACCCTAGTTTGTTAAAAGGTGTAATTTCGTTGCGCCTTATGTTTATTTTTGTGGAACACCTATAAATAGTTTTACTAAATATTTTTGAGTTGTGATTTTAAGTTGGAGCACTACTATTTATAATATATAAATTATACAAATGTAAAATGTCCTATACCAAAGAAAATACCGATTTTAACAACAGCGGAGGTGGGATTTGAACCCACGTACCCGGGGTGAATATCTGAGCGTTTCAACCGCCTAATTTTGGTGGCATCATTTTTGCCGAAGTTTCTATTCGTAACAATATGCTACTTTGTCATTTGAAGGAGGCACGGTACCTTATACAAATGACGAAGTATAACATTGAGACGATTAGAAACTTTGGCAAAAATTATGCCACGAAAATTAGGCGGTTGAAATGCTCAGATATTCACCCACCTACTCAGCTAAACTAGGTATTTTTCTTTCGTATCTGACATCTAATATGTATAACCTAATAATGATTATAAATTTCTTAAAAGGACAATTCTAGAACATAATCTATTAAGGTAGCGATAAGCCCTCTGTTTATTTTATTTATTTGGTTTCCTGTATTTTTATATGTGCGGTGTGCAATAAATTGTGTATTTTATTGTATTTTATTTTATCGTAAAAATTAATTTAGTGATTCGCGTCAATAAAAATATTATTATTTGAATACTTATCACACTTAAAATATATATGATTTTCACTCATGATTTTATGATTCATCGGTCCATCTTATATCCTTTTAACTGTGGAGACGACCTGATAGGACGTCTGTCACCAATGCAAAATTACATTGGTGACAATTTTGAAAATTGGAATTTGTTGCCCTTGTTACCATACCCATAGATGTGTTTAATATCAAAACACAGCCCAACGGAAGAGGCAGACCACCTGCCAGGTGGTGGTCAACTGTTGAGAGAGGGACCTAAAGGCCCAAGACATCTCGCCAATGACAACCCGGGATAGAAGGTCCTGGCGCCGCTGCACAAGGAGGCCTGACCCCAGATGAACTGGGATTAAGGGCAAGGACAAGAAGAGTTACTATACCCAAAGAACAACTTAGCTTTATCACAAAAAGTCCCCTTTAAAAAACCATCCCGTACCAATCATCAATTACTGATCGCAAGTCCAGTTACCCTACAGTCCGCCAGTAATACATACAAGATGAGAGTTATTAGGCAAGGCTCGCGGTGGCTGCGATGTGCCAATCTTTGCCTGCTAAGCTGGGTTTACATTGCTGCACTGATTTATTCTTACACTGTAGGAAAATTGTATATTTCGGCTACATGATTTAAAGTACAAATAACTTAAGCGAAACTAGGTAGGGTGGGACTAAAGTCCCACGGTAAACTCAATTAGGGCTTTTGAAGAAAAAAAAATAGGTTTATTAATGTCGAATAATAAGTACTTTCATAGAATTAGGGCTTGTTTTATGTGAAATCCCCAACAAGTACTGGGCCAGCGTTGGGACCACGCAAAATAGGCACGTTTGATGTCAAGTTGTGGAAAAAATGGCCAGAAAACAACAACAACAAGTTTATTTATACACTTTATTACCAAGGCTCAAGCTGTAGTGAAAGTGTATAAATAAACTCACCGTACATTTTAGAGAACGACGTATCATACGTATGCACTTTTATTAAACTT
Source organism: Thaumatotibia leucotreta (assembly GCA_025490895.1). Classification (NCBI taxonomy): domain Eukaryota; kingdom Metazoa; phylum Arthropoda; class Insecta; order Lepidoptera; family Tortricidae; genus Thaumatotibia; species Thaumatotibia leucotreta. Next base: position 73,217 of record JALPQI010002023.1, read on the forward strand.
GTACCGTTTTACACAACCCTTGTGCAATTGAACTTTTTTTTACGCACATAAAATCATTAGTTACACAAAGACATAACCTCTCCGAGATTCGAATCCGGGCCTTCTAGCTTTGTAGCCAGGGTCGTTCACTATGGTTTTAGCCTAGGACGCCGTAGAACTAGGTACCGCTAAACTTTATTACAAAAGTCCCCATTAAAAAACCATCCCGTACCAGTCATCAATTGATCGCAAGTCCAGTTACCCTACAGTGCGCCAGTAATACATACAAGATGAGAGTTATTAGGCAAGGCTCGCGGTGGCGGCGATGTGCCAATCTTTGCCTGCTAAGCTGGGTTTACTTTGCTGCACTGATTTATTTTTACACTGTAGGAAAATTGTATATTTTGGCTATATGATTTAAAGTACAAGTAACTTAAGTGAAACTAGGTAGGGTGGGACTAAAGTCTGCTTGCTGGACCTTTTTTGAAAGCAGGAACCGGGACCGGTATTTTCTCCATACAAAAAAACAGTTATTTTTTCGTTCTTTTCCGTTCTTCGGCATATAAATTCTAAGTTAATGGAGTAATTTAAAATTACGTCATTGTAAGTTACATAAAATGTCAGTGAGTTTAGTAAAACGTCCCACTTTGTCGTTTGCTATAAAGATACAAGGAAATCTCGTCTTTATGGTAAGCGACAAAATAGGACGTTTTACTAAAAACTAACTCAAATATTGAGAAGTACAGAAATAGTATAAAACATTTTAAAATATTGGGCTATTTCGAGGGTTTCGTAAAATACCGGTTCCGTCCCTGGTTGAAAGGTAATTTTGTATAGTAGATGTCTAATTATGCAAGTGGCTAACGTTTACGTAAATACGATAGATTTAGCGTTTTTCTATAAGAAACAGCAAAAACAGGCCATGTAAACCCGGCGGTACGCAATCTACTATTAAAAGGAGTCAACGCACCCGTATGTGTGGCCGCAGAATAGCGCAGAGGGACCACTTTGCAGGAAGTTGTTTCTGCACCTGCAATCCTAAAGATGCCATTGTGTAATCGTATACGATAAACGATAAGTCACGTGACCATAATTCGGTGTTTCTATGCGATTTTGTTACGCGTTTTTTTTGTTCATTACCATCACCACTTTATTTACCGTTTTATAAAAGCAAACGAGACTATTATGCTAGAATAGCAGACAAACATGCGTCTGCTACAAGATAATCGAAAATGACTCCACTATTTATACGCAGTTCGTCAATAATTTGGGAATGGTAATGACTTTATTGTTGCGACTGAATAATCGCATAGAACTACCCAATTACGTATGGAAATGGTCACGTGACTGTTTGTACGAATCTGTCATTTTCATACATTTATCATTTATCGCATACGATTGCAAACCTGTATTTGTTTTTATCAATGACAAATTGTTATTTCATTGTAATTTTATTTATAATATTTTATAGGTAACGTAGTAATTTATTCCAAAAATAATCACGTCCATTACAAAAATAACCCAAATAATTTAAATATACAATACAATAAAAACTAACTTAAAATAACAAACTAAAACTAAAACTAAAACTATACTAAAAACCCTGCTGCGCCACGCCTGGTCCAAAAGTCCCCATCACGCTCGCTGCGTTACCACGTTGTACAGCGATGGAGACTTGTTGAACCAGCCATGAACCAGAGCGTGGGTCACCACCCCTCTCCCTCAACCGCCTACCTAGCTCCCTGAAAAATTCACCGGCCTCGTGACACCAGGGCCCAGCCGTTTCGATGGCAATGGGCACAAAGTCATACGTGACCCCCAAGGCAGAGTATTTGGTGTGTTTATTCCTGGCAGCAGTTTCCGCCGCCGAGCCCGCTGGCCTGACAGTGTGCCTCAAATGCGACGCAGCAAATGTACTGACACATGTTGCGTCCCACAGTAGGCACCGCCCTCTGCGCCAGGGAACCAGTGTAAGCCCGTCGGGTCTTTTCCCGTCCAAACGAGACAAGCCCGGTGGCTCCAGGACACATGGAACCTTCGCTGCCACTAAAGCCCGACGAACAATTTCGTTGATCGAATGGTGCCTAGGGAAACGGCCGGCGCACCTCTAGCAACTAAGCCCATGGTGACCGTTCTCCTCCACCATCACCCCACAAATACATCGATGCGCGTTACACACCTTGCTCCCCAATCTCAACGCCACCGCAATTCTCAAAGAATCATTGTCGAGCAGTGTACCCAGTTGTGGGGACGGCAAGGCATGCAACCACGCACCCGCCTCTGATTTTGAAACAGCCCTTAGACGCGCCAAGTCGGCTCCCGAGACTCCACTCTGCAAATGTTCAAATAAAATTTTTATTTTATTATTAATAAAAATATATGTTAGAGTATTAAATTAAGCTCTTCTTACTTACCTTAATATCTTTAACCTAAACTGAGCTCTTGTGGTATTGTCATGTATGTTCGAAGGACAATCTGTACCGAGGATACCTACTGCAGCATTTTGTCGCTGTATCGCAATGCCAATACGTTGAGCGACGGAGTTACCACCTCTTCGGTCTTAAGTTACGTCAACCAGACGATGCGCGTTTTCGGCAACCAATTTGTGCGTGGTGGGGGACCTATGAATCTACGTAACACAAAAAGGTAGAAAAACTTTAACACACGATTTTTTACATCCCCGAAGAACTAGTATTATTATATTAATTGTAATATCGTGTATGAGTCGATCTTGCAATGATTTTTAGGGTTCCGTAGCCAAAATGGCAAAAACGGAACCCTTATAGTTACAACTAAGGGATTGAAGTGTCATTGACCATTCTACAAGATTGATGATGGGCAGCAGCGTCATCGTAGTGGACACATTACTGCGATCGCCAATCCGCTTGCCCAGCGTGGCGATTACGGGCATTTACCTCCTAATGCGTCTATACGCATAGTTAATAGGAGAGGCCTACGTCCAGCAGTGGACTAACATAGGCTGATGATGATGATGATGATGAAAAACTAGAAAAAAATATTTTTTAGTGTACCTTCTACAACTGGTGAAGTGGGGATGATTTTTTTTATTGGATGTAATCCTATAGTGTGGGGTATCACGATATATAGGTCTCTTAAAAATAATAAGGGTCTTGACAGAAAGTTTTTTTCTAAAGACAATATTTTCGGAGATAATCGCTCAAGAAGAAAAAAAATAGTGCCCCGCGTAACTTTTGATCCGTAAGTCCAAAAAATATAAAAAAAATCACGAATAGTGGCCGTATAGAGTACTTTAAAATAAATCTATTTCGATCGTAATCGGCCTAGCCGTTTTTGAACAACTACGCTACACTGAGCATGGCCCGACATGCTCTTGGCCGGTTTTATTTTAAAAGGATAATGCCCTATCTGTCTACGTAAGCTGTGGTACAGGTATGTGGCATGTAATAATAACAACAGCTACTGTTTACCGGCACAACCGGCTAACTACTATGAGCGACAACTTACGGACCTATATAGAGAGGATAATACGAGCTCTACTTGTATAGAGCGGTTAATACCTCTAATAAGAACAGCTACTGCACCTATCAACAAGGATCTATATGGAGAAGCTAATACCAGCTCAACTATATAAAGTGGTTAATACCTATTCAAACAGATTCTGATCCTGGCCAATCACTATTACGGACCTAAGGCTTGTTCACGAAATAAAGTAGCCATTGCGGTATAATTCTTTTTTTTTTGTATGAGACCATACCATAATATGGGTGTTATTACAAAGAAGGGCTCTTTGCCTGTCTTCTCGGACGCTGTGGTTGATATTTATATCAATTTCTCCATAATTATGGACTTTTATTTAAACTTCTGGATTTAAGTAGTGTTTCTCCTTATTTTACCATTTTGGGTCATTTAGTTTCCCAATGTGTCTTAAATAAATTACAATAGCGATACTATAATAAACTGTGAATCTCGTGTCTACAATTTTTATTAATTATTTCAAAACTAACATTGTTGAAATCGTCTCGGAATTTCGCACATTTTTGGGCGTGAACTTTTGCATTAAGCATTATCTGAAGTTATTTTGATTTTGACGACTTTTCAGTGAATGCTTTTGGATATTGGATTGTTAAACATAAAACAAAAGAATCAATTTACAGTCCCATTGCCATTAGAACTACATGGGACTGTTGCGTAACAGTAGAGACTGATTTTACGATGGATACTTTATTTCGTGAACAAGTTTTATATACAGAGAATAATAATTATCAGTTCTACGCTACAGAGTGGTTAATACTCTAATATCTGGTCACCAATGTCGCCACTATGAGCGACAACTTACGGACCTATATAGAGAGGATAATATCAGCTCTACTTGTAAAGAGTGGTTAATACCTGTAATAAGAACAGCTACTGCACCTACATGAATAACATTCCTATTTATACAGGATGTTTGGGATAACGATGTAGGAATTTCTGGAGGTGGTAAAGGAGACTAATTGGAAGAGTTTGATCCCTATTTACCTTAGTCCAATATGTGCCAGTTTTTTTTAAATCACGTTTTTCAAAATGTTTAGTTTTATACCAAAAATTTATGAAATAAAACTATGAAAACGGATAAACTCGCGTATATTAACTACTTTTAACTTCATTCCGACGTTTCGAACACTTTACAGGGTTCGTGGTCTGCGGATGACTGACAATGGAGGAAATTTGATAGATCTACCTCCATCAAAATAAGAAAGATAAGTACAAAACTACCCACCAAAGAAAAATTACTAAACCACAGACAATAAATTTTAAGGGTGGATGTACATACAAAATTTGCAAATTAAGCTAGTTATTCATTACAAATATTTTCAGAATGAAGACAAGAGACAAAATAAATAATCTACGCCGGTTCTATCCCTACGCCACTGCCTGAGAAGTATTTCCTTCCTTTGTATGATTGTATTGTTAAGAAGGTATCCCAAAATTGGGACCGGCAAGAAACTCAGCGGGACAACTCTTTTCAAAAAACATTTGTGGTACATCTTAAGATCATCATGCATTAAACCGAAACATACAATTTTGATTAATAAGGAAATTTAAAATAACTCGTATGTACACGTCTAGCTTTGATCGCGGGTACTTCATGACGAAAGTCCTCTAAATGGATCAAAACATGTCGAGCAATTGTCGAGTTATTACGTGAGTAACTTGTTTTGAGTAAAATGTTACCCAAAACAAGTGTGTTTAGCATGATTAAAAAGAGAGAATGAAAACATCCCAAAAGTAACTTAAATTTAAAATACTATACCTATAAATTTTCACTAAATAAGAAAAATAACAGATAACGAAGAAAAAAAGGCACATGCAAAGATACTATTGGAATACGAAATATTTATCAAGGAGAGAGCCTTAGTCTATTATTGGGGTGTAAATAATATTGTTATTAATTTATTATAAATAATATTATATAACAATATTGAAGTTACATAAAAAGTATCGTTACACCTATGGTTTGTGTCGATAAGTACTCTAAAGATATGTATATAAGTGACATGCCTCCTATTTTCTTTATTTGTCTATTAATGCAAAACCTATTCAGTGATCCTTGTAATTATCAGTAAATACTAGAGATAACATCAACTTTTAATTACGATACCTTCAAAACCGCATAATCAAAGTTTTACGAACCTATGAATTACTGTAATAAGCTCGAAAGATGCGTATACACAAATCGCCAAGCCCAGTAAACATAAACATGGGGAAACATAACAATAAACAAAGTTAACAGCACCAACAAACATGGAGACAACGAGCGATAGCCATCGTTATGACAACTAGGGTCGCCATTTGTGAGGTTTTTGCAGGACAAGAAAATTTCAAGCATTTTGTTTCTGTCACAGGTTTGCGTAAAATGCACCTTTCCGAAATCCGCAAATTTCAAGGATTTGTCTCTGCCGCATTAATTTTACTTTCGTTGGAGTTCGAGATAGTAGAGCAGAGACGTTTTAGTCCAAGTCTATCTTTTTTAAACGACTTCTGGAAGGTTGGAGGGTAACATTACACGCTACACTTCTTCCAGTTCAATCTTACCTGTTTTATAATAGTGATTACGGGATTAGAACGACTAACTGTGTTTTATTCATTTGTCAGATTACCGAAAAATATTTGATACGTATTTTGTTACTTGAAATGTCGCATGGCCTCACGCCTAGGTACAATTTTTACCTAGTAGTGACGTCATGCGCCCTCACTCCTGAACTTTGATGCGCTTTATTTTTGTAAATTTTTAAGTTGATTGACTAAAAAAAAGCATCTAATTATGTTTCAATAATCTAACTAACGGACGAAAGCGACTCATATATTTTTTTAACCTCATACCTATTGATTGTCTCTTGTTAAAACCATTATCTATTTGCTCATTTTCCATGTGATCGAATATTTCTATTTTACGACTTGATTTTTTTACTTAATTTTCTATTTTGAAATAGTATCTGTTCTTCTTCTTTTTCTTTACTTCACTCCTTATTGTAAAACACACGAAATGTTCAATTATACGTATTTGTCTCCTAGAACTACCTAGTAATTCAAATGTGTGGACACCCCACTATAACAGTAGCAGTGGTCGGGAAGTAATGCGACGGCTTCTGCAGCGAAATGTATGCACAATGTCCATAAGGTGAGACTTGCAATTGAACGAGACATTGACATGCGTTATTGAGATGTATGCTGACAAAACAATTGTACGATGTGCGCCAAATAATTGAGAATGTCACTGAAATATATTACATCGTCCCAGCCCGGCTTCGCGAGGATCATCATCATCAGCCTATGATAGTCCACTGCTGGACGTAGGCCTCTCCTATTGACTATGCGTATAAACGCATTAGGAGGTAAATGCCCATAATCGCCACTTTGGGCAAGCGGATTGGCGATCGCAGTAATGTGTCCACTATGAATGACGCTGCTGCCCATCATCATCTTTTATCAAATAGTGACACTTCCTTCAATCCCTTAGTCGACTCTTACGACACCCGCAGGAGGAGTTGGGGTGGTGACAAATGTATTCTTACTGCCGTCACCACACGGCGGCTTCGCGCGGATACTGATATTTTAATATACATACTATAACCTTCTTCAATCACACTATCTATTTTAAAAAATCCGTAGCGTAGTTTTAAAGAAGAGAAGACAGTGATTTCGTTTTATACTATGTAGTGATTATACATCATCATCAGTCTATGACGTCTACTGCTGGACGTAGGCCTCTCCTATTAACTATGCGTATAGACGCATTAAGCTAGGCGTCCACAGATCCGAATCGTACACATCGGACGCATCGCATATAGTATTTCTTGTATAGAAAGTCACACAAGTGCGTCCACTGGTCCGCACCGTACGTATCGCAATATCAGTGGACGAAATGCGATGGGATGCGTCCGATACGGACATGTGGACGCCTGGCTTTAGGAGGTAAATGCCTATAATCACCACGCTAGTCAAGCGGATTGGCGATCGCAGTAATGAGCCCTCTATGGTGACGCTGCTGCCCATCCTCAATCTTTTATGTGTAATGGTCAGTTACATTCAATCCCTTAGTCGACTCTTACGACACCCGCAGGAGGAATTGGGGTGGTGACGAATGTATTCTTACTACTGTCACCACACGGCCATTTGTGGTGATTAACGAGTCTATTGCTAATAAAAAGTGTTGTAAAATTACTGTTTTAGAAGAAAATGTAATTGTCACTACCCCAACTTTTACCGTGGCTGTTGTTCCAGTCGACTAAGGGATTGCTATTTCTTTAAGTTTAATGATTGCCAGCATCATCATCATAGTAAGATCGCAGCTCCGCAATATGGGCACTTTCCTCCTAATGCATCAATACACGAGGCCTACGTCCAGGAGGTGCATTCTACGAAAAAGTCCACCGATGTCCCGTACGAACACGGTTTTTCTCAAAATTGTGTTTATCGAAATTCTCTTTCGTGACTAGGGGTGTCAAACATTGCTCATAATTATATGTAATATCGATACCTTTGGGTCCAATTGTCGTAAAGGACAAAATGCAGGTTTTCAGGAGAAGCAAAAAACAAAAATTTTTTTACAAAACTGTTAATAACTTTTTTGTTTTTTGACCTATATTTGTGACGTGTATATAAAAACAATGTAGATTGCTGGTATCTTTGACCTGGTGTAGCAAGCGTAGTGATAAGCTAAACGGTTTAGAAGTTAGATGTTGTAAAGGACACGTCAAAATGCTATGTATGTCCTTTACGCCCAAAATTTTTTTGAGCAATTAGAGTTGATAGGGTCGTAAATGACGGTCTAAGATAATTTTCTTACAAATTTGGGGCGTAAATGTAGGCGAAATGGTATAAATAGCGACCGTTTTCCGCTTAATTTACTAAAATCACGTTTAAAACATTTATTAAAACGTTGGAAATTATGGCGAAGAAAAGCCGGATTAGAGTTGTAGTACTTTATCTCTAAATATTTAGCCATAACAAAGAACTAGACTACTTATATGTATGGAAACACTATTTGTTTCAAAACTATATAATGTTTTTGCAACAATTTAAAAGTTCTTGTTTTGGTGCTGCGCTGTCTCAATAGTAATTTCAACGCATAAGCTATTCGTTCTAGCAGGGCAACGCTTTCATAGTGTCATCATCAGCCTATATGAGTCCACTGCTAAATAACGGCCCTTCCTTAGCCTATGCATATGAATGAACGCATTAGGAGGTAAATGCCCATAATCGCCACGCTGGGCAAGTGGGTTGGCGATCGCAGTAGTGTGACCACTATCATTATGCTGCTGCCCATCATCAACATTCGATAACTAATTGGTAAGTGACACTTAAAACCCTTAGCCGACTCTTACCACACCCACGGGAAGAGTTGAGGTCGTGACAAATGTATTCTTACTGCCGTCACCACACGGCAACATGGCACGGTTTCGTAGTTATGTAAAGAACAAACACTAGGTAATGGTAATAATAAAGTTTAATAAGTAACTGTTCAAGTAGTTCATGCTTATGTGACCGATGTGACACAGGTAGTAATTGTAAGACTTTACAAGAAAGAAGAACTAGCAATACGTACGTGTTAAATTTCCCGGTACTGAAGGCACAAATAGTATTTCTAGACTTTAACGCCTAGATACGATTATAACGTCTTCAGATATTATTTTATTTCTACTTATTTCTACTCAAGATTCAGAATTACTGTCACTTATATGTATAAATTAGGTACTTGGATAGTGGCTGATTACCGTTTACTGATTACCGTTAGTGTATTTTATTTACATAAATACTACGAAAGCGGTCCCCTCTAAGATTTAAAAGTTGTGTGTATTATGTTGATTTGACATAAAAGACTATTAATATATTTCCCATAAATTTGTTTGCATGTATACAAACAAATGTATGGTAATAAACAACAACAAAAATTACATCGGTCCTTTACCACCCTGATCATTCAATAGAAATTGCATAAGAAATATAAGAATTAATTTTTCGTGCCGGTCGTAAAGGCCTACGAAGAAAAAACTTGTTCTTTAAGCCCAAGTTTACCATAGTACTAAAGAAAGTAATCGTAAAAAAGTAAGGGCGTAAAGGACAACACATAACGTATTAGGTCACTTACGATACTATTTTTATTTGTCCATTTCCTTTACGACTAAGAAAATTAATTATTATAAATGACTTGATATTTACGCCCCACTCGCTAAGCTATTTTTGCAAGTCCATAGTAGAAAATCTTGGTCGTAAAGGCCACTTTTTAAGAGATATCGAAACTTTAACTATACAGATCGATAGCGCTTGAAATTCTGAGCAAAACTGTATATATAACACATTTTCGCCAAAATGTCCTTTACGACAATTGAACCCAAATGTATCGATATTTTACTTAATAACTCGGAATTAAACTCAAATTATCGAAATATATTTGTCAGCCTCCGTAGCCTAGTTGGTAGTGACCCAGCCTACGAAGCTGGAGGTTCCGGGTTCGAATCCCGGCGAGGGCATTCTTTGTGTATTTATTTATCACAAATGTTTGTTCCTTGGTCATGGATGTCTATGTATTTAAGTATCTATACTCGTATGTATCTACCTATTATATATATCGTCGCCTGGTACCCACATCACAAGCCTTAATTGAGCTTACCGTGGGACTAGGTCGATTTGTGTAAAGATGTCCAAAAATATTTATTTATTTATTATACACGCGTTTGTACGGGACAGCCCATGGAATGCTGAGCAGTGGATTGAGGGAAGGTGACGACAATGTTGATGTTGCCAAATTGAATTTAAGCTTTCGTGAGACATTAAAACCATAAATATAATTAAACGGTTAGGCTCACCTGTATTTAGTCACTACGCGCGACAAGTTTCGAAGAGCTTAGGTCTCATAATATTTTCTTCGGTTACCGCGAGGATTACTCATGAAATAAAACTATGAAAACGGATAAACTCGCGTATATTAACTAATTTTAAAGGAAATACTTCTCAGGCAGTGGCGTAGGGATAGAACCGGCGTAGATTAATTATTTATTTTTTGTCTCTTGTCTTCATTCTGATAAAACATTTGTAATGAATAACTAGCTTAATTTGCAAATTTTGTATGTACATCCACCCTTAAAATTTATTGTCTGTGGTTTAGTAATTTTTTCTTTGATGGGTAGTTTTGTACTTATCTTTCTTATTTTCTCCATTGTCAGTCATCCGCAGACCACGAACCCTGTAAAGTGTTCGAAACGTCGGAATGAAGTTAAAATTAGTTAATATACGCGAGTTTATCCGTTTTCATAGTTTTATTTCATCAGCTTAGGTCTCCATTATCAAGCACTCGACTCGACAAGTGACAAGCATGCAAGAGGCATGAATACAGGTTGTGCTTGATAATGGAGACCTAGGCTGTCCGAAACATGACGCGCAGAGTGAGTTTAACCGTTTTAATCAATTGGATTTAAAACGTTTTAGGTGAATTTGTGCATTGCCCCATCGGCCAATGATATTTAAGAGGCATCCATACCAATATTCTAGTTATGTAAAGTGGAAGCTAGTTGCGTGACGTCACGTGTCCTGTTCGCTGAGCGTTGTCGCCGGCACAATAACCACTGGTTGCGTACAACCATTAACTACATATATAGAGCTGGTGATACCAAACAAAAGCAAATAAATAATATTTATATTTTGTAAAACAACTCGAATTGTTTTGAGTTGTATTTTTTAAGTAGTAACTATGTACACTCGTATCTATCTATTCAGCCTGTGACCACCCACTGCTGGGTATTATAGGCCTCTTCTTTATTACGCCACTTTCCTCGGTCCTGTGCTCCGCTGCTTGGTTTTGCCGTTCGGCAGATGTCGTCGGACCATCTTGTCGGTGTTCTGTGTGTTTGTGTTCAATGTTCTCTATTAGAACACGTCCCTAATATAATACAACTGGTGAGTGGTGATTTTTTTACATTTTTTACATATAAAGGTCTGTGAGGTATCATATCCTGTAGTTATTAACCGACTTCAAAAAAAGGAGGTTCTCAATTCGACTGTTTTTTTTTTGTTGTAGGTATGTACGTATATGTTATCCGACATCTCCGAGAATCGTGAACCGTATAAACCGTATAACCATCGAATGTGTATAACCCCGAGATGGTCCTGTTAGCACCAAGTTGTGGTCTGATGATGGGATCTTTGAGAAATCGGTTGAATTCGATTGTTTTACAATTTTTTATTTAGTGATTATAATATTAGCAGCTCTATATAAATATAATCGATTGCAATTAGATTGTCAATGGACAAGTGTCGCGGACCGGGCCTGCGGTTAAGAAACGCCGGTTATAATTATGAGATTGCAGCTTTCCTTGCGATTTGTCGCGCGACAGGTCGGCCGACATGTTTAGTTAGGAATCTGGCATTGTGTTTACTTTTCCCAGTATCGATGATTTTTTCATTACACCAGTGTCAAGGTGCATTGAGACCAAACGAGCATTCGCAATTCTATCCCCACTCGACGAAATCAACGAATCACGTTTTGTGTAACGATCGAATTTCGTAGAGTAGGGGGTTAGAATAGCAAATGCTCGTTTGGTCTGAATGCACCTTTAGCCAAGACAAGATACCAATCGCGGTCTCACTAATAAAAAAGAGTGACAGGAGAGAAAACTACGATATTAGGCATTTGGCATCTTGGCTATGCAGTATGCATTAATACCAAAAGGCCTATCTCAGTCCACAGCTGGACGTACAAGGCTCGTAGGCCTCTCCCACTAACTATGCGTAAATGCAATAGGAGGTAATGCCCATATTAATCGCCACACTGGGCAAGCGGAGTGGCGATCGTAGTAAAACGCTGCTACCCATCTGAATGGTTAGTGATACATACTTCAATCCTTTATATTGATTTAAACTTTCACGATTATCACTCATATTTTACAGACAAACGGGTCTTAATCGCGTAAACTTACGTTTAATTATATCCTGACGTTTCGGGCATGACGTTACACCCGTGGTCGCAGGCAGACTGGCGAGAGAATGTATCAACACCTTCGAGCTGCGCGGGTTTTTCGAACTACCCGCACTTGATCTTGATTATTCACTTCTAGGCTAGGGTTGTCACTAGGCCTACACACAACACTCACAACATCCAATGGCTTAAAAATGGATGTTTCACCACGCTTACATTTGTAAATCACGGGATTCCACGCGGACGAGATTCCTTACCCCTCATTTTGATTAAAATTCCGATGTTTCTTAATTTCAATAGCTTCACGTACTTTTCGGATATGATGTATACGCTCGTATAAGTTATCACAGGATCCACTAAATAAAACAGCAACTAGTGTCCACAATTTATATTTTTTAAACTTAGCCTGCTAAACACAACCTCACACGTTTTATCCGTAACAAGGAATGCCCGCCAAGATGGCGGATGCCCGCCAAGATGGCGAACCTCCCACTCGTTATTCCCTCAGTACAAAGGTCAGTAACAATGTTTATTAATTATATTCTAATACAGATCTACACTATAAATATACTATTGCTTTACATAAATGTTGTTTTATTTCTCCAACAATAAATTATCTTAATCATCCCAATCAGCAAAAGCCGAATATTACATTAACGACTATTTAGATATTATATCCCTTATAATAAAATCTAACACTCGGTTGAGAGGACTTTCGGGTTGAGGTACAAGTTGGCAGCCGACCGCACGCAGCACCAGCATACGACATGTCGTCGCTTCATGTCGTCGCGACACGTCGTTGCGTCCTGTCGCTGCAGTCATGATTTCGATCCCGACTGCAGACGACAACTGCAGATGGCATCCAGTTTATTCCGAGCGGTCCGTGAAACAAGATGTCTGACGTGTTCGAGAATAGTGATCGCAATTTTTTACCTCTTTTATTAGAAGAGGAAGAAGATGATGATGACTTGCTTTTATTATACAGAAAAAGACGACAAGCCACATGTCCTATGATTAAATGCAGAGCGTCAGCGACACTACTGATCTGCGGTCGGGCGACACTGCCGTCTGCCGCTCGGCGACGCGTCGCTAGCTTCATGTCGCTAACTACGGAGGGAATTTCATAGAAATACATAGAAACCAGTAGTGTCGTTGCGACACGTCGTCTGCAGTTGTCGCCTGCGGTCGGCTGCGAACTCGTACCTTTATGGAGCTCAATCCAGTGGTTAGGTCCGGACTCCAACAAATGCTCGGCCACAGCAGACTTATTCGTTTGACGCTTTTTAACAGCCGTGATATGTTCCTTGACCCTTTCCGCTATGGTGCGTTTGGTTTCCCCAATATAGGAACTACCACAGCTACAATCGATCTTATAAACGCCCGGTGTGTGATAAGGTAAAACATCCTTAGGCGACCTTAGATGACCTGCCAATCCTTTAGTCGACTCTTACGACACTACCGGTAAGAGTTGGGGTGGTGACAAATTTATTCTTCATCAATGTAATACGATTTCGTATCACATTGATGTAACAAAAAGAGTGGCTATTCGTTTAAGGGCTAGATAGTAGAAATAAAACATATTTCTTGCCAGAAACAAAAATAAATCATACTTTTTGACCAACTTTTTTTCACTTCAACTCGATAATGACTAAACCCTTTGAATGTATCACTATAATTTTTATTGTACCCTGTACATAACAAAATAAATCAAGTTACCGACCCGTTAGATTAACATAGAGCTTCTAGTTATTAAGGCAAACAGGATAATTGGTCCATTCTTGAAGATCAACCATCGTTATCTCACAGAAGCACGTACTACCACTTCCTCAAATAAAATGCCATAAATACCAAACTTCAGTAGCAAACTTACGTCATTCTTTAAACATTAAAATCTTTAGTAAAAAGGTAGTAAGTGTCCAGTTTTTAAAGGGAATTATGTCGTTTTTGTCGGATTAAAATGATTTCCGTAAGATAATCGATAGCGGTATATATTATCGGCGAATAAGTGTAGTGGTTAGATGAGTAGTCAGGACGTTGGTTCAACGGAACACATAATAAATTCTTCTGTAATTGAAGCAAGATTCGATGATCTTAAAGTAAAAAATATCACTTTATTGAACACTAGCGACCCGCCCCGGCTTTACACGGGTACTATACCTACATAAAAACCTTCCTCTTGAATTACTCTACCTATCAAAAAAAATCTCATCAGAATCCGTTGCGTAGTTTTAAAGATTTAAGCGTACAAAGGGACATAGAGACAGAAAAAGTGACTTTATTTTATACTATGTAGTGATGAAGTTCTTCTTCTTTTTTTAAGAACCTGGCTCTTGTCGGTGGAGTAAACGCCATTCCGTACGTTGTCCCGCTAACGTTTTGAGCTCCTGGTACGACACCACATTAATTTTCTCCTTGACCTGGTCCAAAAATGCTCACCTTGGTCTCCCTCGGCCCCTCTTCCCTTCCTCTTTTCCTTCAATTCAAATACAGTTTTAATATAACATGAAGTTACATACTGGCATTATGTACAGTTTGTTTTTTTTTTTTTGGTATCGGACATCCCTTGTAAAAGTAAAAAAAAGTTTAAAAGTACAATTCAAAATATTTAGTTAATAAATAATTTGGTTTGTGTTTTCGCAATACATTCTTATAATGTAACTTCATAAACAACTGGAATTCGGAAATGATGATGACATTTGTTTCCTTATACGTTTATACGTAGGTGGTTACGTAGGGTCCCAACAGACGTAGGGACCCTACGTCCTTGCCCTTGAATTACAGTTTGATTTTTTATTGGTATCGGACATCCCTTGTGCCCTGGACCCTCCGACGGCTTAACTTTATATGCCGGACCATTAACAAGTGGAATTATTTACCCGCACATGTCTTTCCTCATGCGTATAAGTTGGGACCCTTTAAACAAAGCGTGACGAAGCATCTAGCGGGCCAGCAAGGCGATGGCAACTGACAGGTTACTGCTGGTCTCCTGTTCATTGCCGCCGCGATTTGGGCTCCACTTTTCACTTACAATCAGGTGGAGTGGAGCCACTTTGTTGTGACATTATAAAAAAAACTTTAGTGCCGTGGCAGAAAGACAAGTGCTTACTCTGGGATGCCACGTGCGTCAGCACTTTCACCGCCTCGCATCTAACTCGGACATTGCGAATGGCTAAGGTCCTACCACGAACTAGGAACGAAGTTCCATCTCTATCGTACTTGAGAATTTCAACATAAGTATGACGGAGGCAACACTTCGTTTGTGGTTTACGGTATTAGGGACTCTGTTTACGCTAGGTGCTGCTGCGAACAACGCGCACGGCACGTACACGCGCATGCACACGCGCACGTGCTTCACACGAATCCGGTGTGGCTCAGCCTTTACATTATATACTTTATCATCATCATTATCAGCCTATGATAGCCCACTGCTGGACGTAGGCCTCTCCTATTAAATAAATGAATAAATAAATATCTTGGGACATCTTACACAAATCAACCTAGTCCCACGGTAAGCTCAATGAAGGCTTGTGATGCGGGTACTAGGCGACAATATATATAATAGATAGATACATACAGAAAATTAAATACATAAACAGCCATGACCAAGGAACAAAATTTGTAATAAATAAATACACAAATAATGCCCTCGCCGGGATTCGAACCCGGAACCTCCAGCTTCGTAGGCAGGGTGACTGCCAACTAGGCTACGGAGGCTGACAAACAAACTGGTCTATTAACTATGCGTATAGACGCATTAGGAGGTAAATGCCCATAATCGCCGCGCTGGGCAAGCGGATTGGCGATCGCTGTAATGTGTCCACTATGATGACGCTGCTGCCCATCATCAATCTTTTATCAAATAATGGTCAGTGACACTTCAATCCCTTAGTCGACTCTTACGACACCCGCAGGAGTTGGGGTGGTGACAAATGTATTCTTACTGCCGTCACCACAGTCACGGATATTATATACATCCCGCGTGTACATAGCCGCGTTAATAACACACCGGCAGCTCATGGTAAGCACACGGTAGTGCTTTTAATGTTAGAAAATGCCGCATAAAGTTATAACTACCTGAGGTGTGGGTGATTTATATTTAATACCCAATTTAACGCGTGTGGAAGCTGATATGTTATAGCTATTCATAAAACTTAAAATGCCTATATTAGAGTGCGGCTCCACTGACGTGGAATGGAGCGGAGCTCGGCCAATGAGACCACATCACCGTGTTTCGAATTTTAAATTTGAAGAATGTAATTGGTCAATTTTGCACAGCGTCCCCACCCTTAGCTTGCGTTTCCTTCCACCAGAGATGTGCGAGGATGTGTTTCCATACAAATGACACCTATTAATAACTCGAGCGTGGTGTCATTTGTATGGAAACACATCTTTTTTTATTTTATTTGAAATAGGCTTACTCATGGCCACAGACTAGCCAAGGGCAGAGACGTGGCCAACGATGGAGTGAGTTTGCCCAGAAGGTGCCTATTCACCCTTGACTTGAAGGTTGACGGGTTATATAGGTAATATAGACGCCGGCAGGGAATTCCACATCCTCGCACATCTCTGGTGGAAACGCAGGTTCCTCCCTATGAAAATGCCTTTACATATCAAGTTCAATCAACGAACCAGCGACATGGTACCTTGTTTAATTTGACGTACGTAAGGCCAACATTTCATTGCATATTTGAGAAATGCAATGAAATGAGAGGCCGGGAAAATGAGGATTCCTGGCCAATTTGGTATATACCGGATAGCTAACGAGGCCGGGAATCAGTTTTTCCGCCGAGGCATGTATAGTATAGTGCTTTTCTAAAAACATACAAAAAAATTAAAAAAAAAGTTACTTTCCATTTCCATCCCAGCGAGTTACTGCGCCCTAAAAGCGATACTTCCGAGTCTATTTTAAGGAACGTAAAGACAATATTTCATTGCAAGTTTGAGAAAAATACTATTTCATCCCAACAGCGCCCGCGGCGTCTGTTTGTATGGCACTCCGGTTCCCTACGAAGCCAGTGGCAATACTGAGCTAATAAAATGCAATAAACGCACCGCTGTGCAAATCAATCGCTTGCGCAGGCTTTGTCAGGCGGGACAATGAAGGAAATTATGGTTTAGGGTTACCAGTTTCAGTGTTATCCACACCCAAGTATAAATAAATATCATGGGGCATTCTTAAACACAGATACTTGAATACATAGGCAGTATGTATAAATGACCAAGAAAAAAATATTTGTGATAAATAAATACACAAATAATGCCCTCGCCGGAATTCTAACCCCAATCCTCCAGCTTCGTAGGCAGAGTCAGTATCAACTAAGCTACGGAGGCTGACAAAATCATGCATAAAGAAATTCATACCTAGCACTTAAAACCGACCGTCATTACTAATGATTGAACGATGGCGACGGTATATAGTATAAAGCACAAACAACTAGGTATTACTCGTACTCATATAGGTACGACTCGCTATGGTAGCTACCCTAATAAAATATGCTAGCTGCTATTATTATAATTATAACGTAAATCAGCTTACTAATTTAATTTTTCAAAAGTTTTGAATAGACAGTGACGCTTACGACCTATTTTCATGGAATGCTCATCTACTGGATCAGGTGGCTTATGATGGTCCCGTTTTATCTATTTATCGTGCTACGCATCACGTTCGCACTTGCATACTTGTTAAAACCTGACGGCAACAACGATAAACGATTAAACACGGTACCATCATAAGCCTACAGATCTATTATTTTCGATGTTTCATAAATAATGTGCGCGTTTGCATTATATGTATTCATAAAATGGTAAATAAACAACTACCAACTATCCGACACTTATTTGTTTGCGTAACAAAAAGAACGCACAGTTTTTGACAGAGCCCACACGCGTTGAAAATTAACTGTAATTTACGACGAAACAATTAAGCCCATTCAAAAACCTTATTTGTTATCACCTCAATGATTTACAGCACAATAAATTGATTACGACCATCTCAATCACGAGATTTTCGCATTCGCATAAATTCGTCCAACAGTTCAATGAAGCGCCTTAAGCCAATGAAATTCACTTTAAACCTTAACACTCATCAAGATAAAAACATAACCGAACAAACTCAGTCCTCATAAATCATGAATCATTAAAGCGAAGAAAATCAGAAACAGCCCTACAGTAAAGTATGTCAGAATCACCCTAGATCGCAGATAAAGAATGATTCTGAATACTACCAGCCAATAATTTAAGCATTAGTATCCTCAGGCTGCTGGGTGATTCTATTGTAGGCGAAACTTGGTTTACAACTTTACAGTAGCTTTAAAAACAAAAGACGTGAGATAGTGAGATGAATTTCGAATTTTATGAGTTGAAATTACTAAGGGCGATGGAAATGGAGTATTAGTAATAGGCGCGTAAGAATTATGAAACGTCAATGGTACATTCGAAATTAAACTTAAAAGTAATGCAGATAACGATGGAGATGGAGAAAATATAGTTTGGATGGGCTATGACAACAGGGGGCCTAGCCGAGACAATAGTACCTGATATCGAAAAACATTATTAATTGTAAATGAAAAAATCAAACTGTATAGAAACGACACATCTCAATATATCAAACACCTAAATACTTGCAAATTTAGGAAAGATTTCATTTCATATTCTTAAAAATATAAAAACTACCTAATTTCAAAATCAAAACTTCAAGTTACGGCCCTGAAATTAAATACTGGTGAATAATGTTTAAAAAAAGTCACAATCATTTTCCCCACACGATTTTCGATTCAAGAGTCTATGACCGGAACTATCAACTGAATATTGAAAAAAAAAACGCGTAAATGGGCCATCTTTTTCAAAGTTTACCTCCGACATCTTTGTAATATGGCATTATTCATATGATTTCCCCGTTGATCGTGAGCTCTTTCAATTCTAAGAGAAAAAAATATCCTAAATTTTACACAAATGTTTCGAACTATTCATTCCGTTTCCGCGATACAAAATGTATGAAAAAATGATAACGGAATGGAAGAAAATCTTGGGGCAAACATTTTCTCCTATCAGGATCGAAAACGATTCTGATTGGAAATCATATTAAAAGTTCCAAATCCAAAAAAAAGATGGGATGGACAACTTTGAAAATAATCACCAAATTAAAAATATGAAAACAACCAACTTCAACAGATTTCTCCAAGATCCTATCATCTGTTTCCATCATTAGTTTCCTATAATCAAATCCTACTTTCAGAATGCTAGTTCTTGTAAATGATAGAAAATTCTTGTAAATGAATGAAAATTACCAAAAGCGCTATACATGTACCTATAACATTTGAAGAGATCCTTCGATTTCTCCAAGATTCCATCATCAGGCCCCAACTTGGTGCCAAACGGGACCATTTCGGGGTTATACACAAAAAAAATGCGTTCACGATTCTCGGACATACTGGGAAACATACATACACAAAAATAATCTGTTGAATGGAGAACCTCCTTTTCTTAAAGTCGTTTAAAAATTTCCTACATCGAATGCATTTCTTTAGTGTTCGAAAGACGATTGTCTTGGTTAGCCTCCAGTTTAGAAGCCTCGCCGGAGGCTTCATCGCTTAGTGCGGGTGAACGCGTAACAAATTTACGAGACGTTAGGTTTCCGCGCTTTCTGACTTATATATTGTTATTTATGCTGTTAGATAATATTTGTGTAGATTATTGAAATGGTTTTCGCTACTATTGGGTAGATCGGTGAGATAAGAGGTTCTTTATTTGATGCGTAGGTCGAGGTCTTTACAATGAGGCTGTGTTTTGTTCTGAAGCATTAGTAACCCAAGAGCTACCATCATCATCATATTCAGCCGTTACTCGCCCACTGCTGAGCATAGGCTTCTCTTCTTGTACGCCACTGGTCCCGATCCTGAGCTAACCTCATCCAAAAGTGACCCGTACTGTTCCGAATCTCTCTCTCTCAACGAGCTATGGAGAGGGCTATGCTCGGAGTTTCTCTGCGTGATCGAACAGAAATGAGGAGATCCGTAGGCGAACTAAAGTTACTGACATAGCCCTCCGGATTAGCAAGCTGAAGTGGCAATGGGCACGCCACATTGCACGCAGAGCAGATGGTCGATGGCGCGTAGGACGTCCACCCAAAAGATGGACAGGCAACCTTATGAAGGTCGCCGGATCACACTGGATGCAGGTCGCATCTAACCGGTACATGTGGAGGTCCAGAAGGGAGGCCTATGTTCAGCAGTGGACGTCTTATGGCTGAGATAATGATGATGACTCTTTAGAATATAGGAGTCTATCCATCGAGCGGTCGGACGCCCTGCGGTTCTCCCATCTGAAAGCGGCCACCAAACCGTTAACATTTTGGTCCACCTGCTATCACGCTGCCTATGTATCCAGCCCAACTCCACTTCAGTTTGGTAATAACGGTTCCGACTTCTTGCACTTTCGTGCGACGTCGAATCTCGGTATTCCTCACGGTTCTCACACGGTCTTGTAGCTTGATGCCGAGCATGGCGCGCTCCATGGCTCTTTGTGCTACTCTTATTTTATGCATAGCCTCCTTAGTGAGCGTCCATGTCTCGGCACCGTAACTATGTCATGGTGGGCAGGACACATTGATTAAAGAGGCGGGCTTTCAGGCATTGCGGAATGGCAGGCGGTCAAGAGCTAGGTATACGAGTAGGTACCTACTTATAAATGTCTGTTTTAAATTTGATTTCTGCTTTGGACGATTTTCATTATCAGTGGGTTTCCGTCATCGACACAATATATTTCTGCTTGGCGCTGGTGATAACTATGATCATAATGATGAATGATACAATCACTGTTTTTACGTTTTCAGCTTATCAGTCCACTGAGACAGCTGAGCACTCCTGGCAGCGATCCGTCTCAAACGAGCTCCGTACGGTTGGCCTAAGCTGGAGGGAGGCTAAAAGTGTTGCTGAGGACAGAGAGGCGTGGCGCGATCTTGTGAAGGCCCTTTACACCTCTGGGGTGCCTTAGGACGACTACACACAGTCCACTGATGGACATAGGGTGACGCATATTGTGTATGCGTATGGACGCATTAGGAGGTAAATGCCCATAATCGCTTAACCGGGCAATCAGGTTGGCGATCGCAGTAGAATGTCCACTATGATGAATTGTTGACGTTGCTGCCCATCATCAATCTTTAATAAATTAATGGTCAGTGACACTTCAATCCCTTAGACAAATATTACAACACCCATGGAAAAAGTTTAGTTGGTGACAATTTTTAGTATTCTTGCTCATGCATTCATCACCACTCTAAAATAAATACAATATTTTTAAACAGACCTTTTGCCGATCCTATGGATAATTTATACTCAGTTAAATTGGTTTCCGACTTTATAACCATAATAGTGGTATAAAAGTAAATAAGTTTCGTATTTAAATTAACAAGAAAGTTTGTCATTGAACAAAACTACACAGGTAGAGTATTAATATAATTAGACACGCAACAACTATTAAAGGGAACAAGAGTATTATAACGATTACATCTAAATTGAAGTAGTTGTTTAAATACAGCTATTCTATAACTTTCAATATTACGAATACAATTGTATAGGACATACATAGGTCTTTATAATGTTTTTTCTACTTTAGACCTTTTTTCTGCTAGTCACATCGCTACACACAATATTGCTAAGACAGTCATAGGTAGGTACCGTCGACGTCAAAGATATCATTACGGTTTAGGTGCCATAAATATGTTTACACAACCTTAATGTCATGGCAATAAAGTCGTGTAAATATATTTTTGGCACCTAAACCGTAACGATATCTTTGACGTCGACTGTACATAATTACATTAGTCGAAAGTTTATAAATCAACTTCGAAAAAACGCACGCTCAGCCGTATCATTATGAATTACTATTATTTTATAAACACAAATGTTCCCAGGATTAACAAGGTAAGTTTTATTGTATATATTCTTTGGATCAACGAATAAGTCATGTACGGAAATGGTCACGTAACTTTTAGTATGACTGTCATTCTCATACATTTATTATTTATTACTTATCGCATATCGATTAAAGAATGGCATCGTGGCTAGACCTGCAGATTTATTTAAAAAAACCGCGGAATGGCAGTGAGAATAAGAATTTATTTGAAACACAATACATGAGTAATATTGCTCGAAACGACCGAGCAATCAATTTATTAGTAAAACTAAAACGTAGCGAACATCTTCTTTGAATTTAGGTGTGTTCATTTTTTATGTAAACAATGGCTGTGACATACTGTCACACAAATGAAAACGACAAAATCATTTATTCCTTTTCTGCCATTCTGCACAAATGCTAACTGTTTCGACTTCAGAACTTATATAATAATCTTGTACCAAACTTAAGAGTCGCATGCTTAACTGCGCTTTAGCGTGCCAAGGTCTCCTTTAAAGAGCATTTAGACGACAAAAGCGTAACTAAATGTATCTCGAACACTCTTAAGCCTGTTTTATAATGACTATTATAACACTGCCATTGTCCTGGCCAGCCCATTAAGGATTATCTTAGGGCTTTATTTAAATTATTAAGCACATTGAAACGTGAGTGCGTAATATAGCTTTTAATACCCTGTTAAAGAGGTTTAATGTTTTATATGGCGAACGAAAGATGGCGAGTAAAGTTGTTTAAATTCATACTTTTTTGTTGATTAAGTAACTAATTTTATATTAACAACTTTGGAATTTTAAAACCCGTAAAACTACCCAACTTATAGTTCAAAACTTCCAACTATGATATCATATAGAGGTGGCGACTTCCTCGCACAACGCATCAGTATTGCGATACAGCGAGGAAATGCCATCAGCTTCCTCAATACAATGCCACAAGGGCCAATCTTAGATATAGGTTAGGTTAAGTACACTAGTTAGATTTAATCTATGTACCTATATAAATTGTTGCCGTGTGGTGACGGCAGTAAGAATACATTTATCACTACCCCAACTCCTATTGCGGGTGTCGTAAGAGTCGATTAAAGGGATTGAAGTGTCACCGACCATTATTTGATAAAAGATTGATGATGGCCAGCAGTGTCATCATAGTGGACACATTACTGCGATCGCCAATCCGCTTGCTCAGCGTGGCGATTATGGGCACTTACCTCTTAATACGCATAGTTGATAGGAGAGGCCTTCGTCCAGCAGTGGACTATCACAGGCTGGTGATGATGATGATATAATTTGTAGTTTGGAAAATAAATATAAAAAAAACTATGATACAAAACTAAATCTAATCTTCGTATTTTCACGCTATACCAAAATGCTGAAAGGGATTCGGAAAGGAGGCTGCTTGCACGTATTGCTTGCTCCTTAAGATTCATTCAAACCAAAAGAGCATTCACTGTTCTATCTCCCGTTCTCCGTGATTACGAAATCAACCAATCACGTTTTGTGTAACGATCGAATTTCGTAGAGTGGGGGTTAGAACAGCGAATGCTCTTTTGGTGGTTTGAACGCACCTTTAGTGTATGGTCAAAGGCGCCTAGCCTTATAACCAATGCTCGGCGGGGGTGAGCTGTTTCATACTAAATGACAAGTATCACGTGACATTTAGTATGAAAACAGCTCACCCCTACCAAGGATTGCTTACAACAGATTGCATATACCCGAGAAATATGCCCGATGTCCGCTAAGCGGGAATGGCAGAGTGGTTTAAGCATCAGCCGCGAAAGCTGACGTGGGTTCAAATTCGGCTTTGGTAAATTTCGTGATTTTATCTTTGGTAGGTATATGACATCTTATATTTTCTGTTAAGTGTAATTGACCATAGTTTATTTGCAGAAAATTACCAACTCCAATTTTTTGTCAATGTCAATCACTTCAGCTTTAACATATTGAGCTTAGTTGCTTTCTGCTTTGACGAAAAATCGAAGTAAGTCGTTTTCTGTATAACTATGGTCAATTATTATTATATTACTCCCGCAGTTAGATAAAATGATTAAGAAAAGAAAGAACAAAAAAAGTCGCTTCATTGATGCTTAATTATAAGTTCCATTGTGGACCATAGTTGTTGTGTTGACTTTAGTTGTATGGCTTTACGTTTTTGTATCGTTTAACGATAACACAGTGGTCCTAATGTATACTTCTAAATCCAGGCGTAAAACTAAGGAAGACGTCTTTAGAGTTCTAACAATTTATAGCATAAGTGTGGACTAATAACTATGGATCTTGTAATCTGAAAATAAAGACTATTATTATTATTTAGAGTCACAGAGATAAATCTTTGAAATTTCGGATTTCGAAGTTCGCGGTAGGAAGCCTGATCACATTATTTACTGTAGAGTTATTGGTTATTAACTTATTAATACACATTCGATTTTTTATTGGATTTTCAAGATATTGTTTCATTTTTGCGTAAAATAAAGAAAACATTGACCGACAGAAGCGAACAAAAACTTGCATATTCCCTAATGCCGGTAAAAACAAAGTAATACAATATAAATTCGCTTTTAATAAGACATTAGTACGAGTAATTGTCCAAAGGTTTTTACCCGTTTAAGCACTTATCGCCAGCGATGTTCGCGATTTTGTTCCTTGTAAAAATGACTTATTTTCATATGAAATGTATGTTAGTTACGACGTTTTGGAGTTGAGATTATGATCAGCACCTGTGGCTTGAATCATGCGTACGCGCCATTACTTTGGGAGGTAGATCATTTATAAAGTGCTACTATGAAAACTCGATGGTAAAGCGCTTGTGCAAAGGTTATCAGTTCGATCCTTTGACCATTTGCCTATTATATTTACAGTACCACATTTTAAGTTCGCAGCACGATTTTGATACCAAATCGACTTTTTGGGCTATCATTTAAATCCAGCATTTAACTGGCACTTGTTCACAACTAATATGTGATTGATTTTTGAGCTATTCCGAGCGAGGCAATTGTGGCAATTTTTGGCAGTTATACAATATTTGGTGTTAATACTAATGAGGATCTAAAAATTACCACTTCACTTGCCTATATTATAGTATACGATGTACAAAATTGTTCAGATTTTATGGGAAATTAATGCTAAGCAACTCTTGAATCAGCAAGATATCGGTAGAAAAAAAATTGTAACTAGCTACACCATAGCCAACCAGTCGTTCACCTACAGTGAACTCCGAAGTTCCCGAATTTTGGGGATCTGCCTCTGTCACACCAACGAAAGCATCATTAGAGTGACAGAGACAAAACCCCGAAATTTGCGAACTTCGGAGTTCGCGCCAGGGGCGCTAATTGTCAGTAGAAAAAGGAGATAAATTAAAATTTTATTTGCCTACTTTTTTGGATTTCCTGCATTTTTTTCTACTGAAGAGCCGGTTGGCCAGACTATAGTTATATTAATATTTATTTCTTAGTCGCATGCCTCATTCGACGTTCGTTAAATTAATGTAGTAACTTCGCCACTGTAAACTCACATTCGAGTTCCCGTGGTAGCCTTAATTTCCCAACGATCGCCTCCGGTAGAGATTCAAAATAACAATAATTTGGCAAATTTATTCCGATGATCACCTTTTGTTCCCGTAATGAGCGGGTACACTCGGCCGAATTTAAAATACCATTAACTCCGTAATGTCTCGAGAAATTTATCGACAACGTTTATACAGGAACATGGGGGCCGGATTCTGGGTGTTCAATTTGTGACATTGTCTTTTATTACAGTTATTAAAATGGCAAATTGATGTATAATAATGAGTATGTTTTGACATGGTTGCATATTGTAGATTAATAAATGATAGATATGTCAAACAAGTCAGAATGAAATTTTAAGTTAAGGGTAATTTTGTAATAGGTATAGGTACACTCTCGGTTAAAGAATCCGGATCGGATATTAAAATTCATAGAAAATACTATAAACACACTGGTTTCAAATAGATTTTAAAAATGTTTATAGTTTAAATGCAATCCAATTTAATATTAAAATGTATCGGAATTTTTCTGATCGAATCCAAAAAACATGTAACTTTATCATGATTAAAAAGCCCCTTTTCCATACATTTTTGGAAATTTTTTTAAGCACTAAAATGTTGCCTGCAACAATCTATCTCACGATATTTTGTTGGATTGTGTAACTAATTCAGGACAATAACAATGTTAAAATGGATTATACCTATCCTTTCAAAATTTGAAAACTCTCTTTGAAATTAGCCGATTTGTAGTATTTTCTATAAAAGATTACACCTGATCCGTATTTTTTGACCGCAAGTGTATTTTATAACAATCGCGTAATTATTTATTATAAAATTTTTGCTGTACTTTGTACTAGGTGTAACAAAAATAGTGATGTTTCAGGGCATAATAAGGAATTTTAGGATCGTTTCCTGATATTATGGAATAGGTCATAAACAATAGATTGTAAACATTTCATCGGACGAAAAATGCGAACTGTTTTTTTCCTAACAAAGTACCAATGCCATTTTGACTAAAATGGCATTGGACGTTTATAATGAAGCGGGTAATAGGGACTTTAATGAGACTTTTATAAAGGAGATCTGCTGTTCCCTAGCATTCTCCTAGTAATATATTTTTATCATTCTTGGTTTTTAAAACTGCACAATACATACTTAAATTTAATCTCAATAACCTAACTTACATATATCTAAGATTGGCCCTTGTGGCATTACACCAAGGACGCTGGCGGCATTTCCTCACTGCTAGGAACCTAAGTTTCTACGCCAAATGGTAAAATAAATGAATTCATATTTAGCATTATATAGAAATAGAAATTAGTTTTTTCCTAACGTACACAAAAATCTCAATATACAGAAACGAGAAAAAAATATACAAATTATAAATTATAAGCTACGAAATACAGCGATAAGAATACAGCTAGTGATTTTTGTGCTCCTAGCAGCAGAGCTATAGTGGTTCCTAAGGAATGTAATTGTACTATATCACGAATATTAAAATTATTAAGTCATCGGAATACGGCCCTGCCCGATTAAGTGTCTATAATTTGTCGGGTTGCTTTGGTATTGTCTGATGACTGTAGCGTTAAGGTTTTACGACTTTTTTGCTGTTGTTTTTTTGTGAGTTTAGTAGCCAGCATTTAAAAGTAAGTAAAGAGTATTGAAAATTATCAAAAAGCAATTTTTAAGTTTGCCGTGTGGTGACGGCAGTAAGAATACATTTGTCATCACCTCAACTCTGCCCTTGGGTGTCGAAAGAGTCAACTAAGGGATTGAGGTGTCACTGACCATTCATTGATAGAAGATTGATGGTGGGCAGGAGCGTCATTAAAGTGGACACTTTTCTGTGAACTCCAACCCGCTTGGCCAGCGTGGCGATTATGAGCATTTACCTCCTAATGTGTCGATAGGCAAAGTTAATAGGAGAGGCCTTCGTACGTCCAGCAGTGGATAGGCTGATGTGTAATGTGAAAATAAATGGAGGAATCAGTAAATAATTGATAAGCGTAAAATTATTCAAATGTTAGATATAAAAACAACAAAAGAATAGCAGATAAAGGAAGGTGTTTCAGAAAGAGAAACAGTCATCATCATCACCCTATCCCAGTCTACTGCTGGACGTAGGCCTCTCCTATTAACTATGCGTGTAATAGACGCTTAGGGAGGTAAATGCCCATAATCACCACGCTGGGGAAGCGGATTGGCGATCGCAGTAATGTGTCCACTATGATGACGCTGCTGTCCATCATCAATCTTCTATCAAAGAATAAGAATAAAAAGATAAGAAACCTCACCATTCAAGATACGACGGCCACGACCACTCTGCCAAGAGTGTAGCGATGAAGAAGAAGAAAAGGTTATATTATCATATCTCAGTCCACTACTGGATTAACTATGCGTATAGATGCATTATTAGGAGGTAAATGCCCATAATCGCCATGCTGGGCAAGCAGATTGGTTAATCAATCAAATCAAAGAATAGTCAATGACACTTCAATCCCTTAGTCGACTCTTACGTCACCCGCGGGAAGAGTTGGGGCGGTGACAAATGTATTCTTGCTGCCGTTACCACACGGCTTAAACTTTATTAAAAATATACTTTATTACGGTAAAATACGATCTGGAGATAAGTCACTGTACGTACCTTTTGTGTATATTCTTGAGAGAAAACTCAATAACATGATAATGCTAAGATCCCCATAATTAAGTATAAGTCCACCTGTTTGCGGGTTGTTTTATGTTTAATTCATGTGATGCCAAACGCCATGGATGAACTTAATCAGTATCTATTTACAACTTAGAACAGACTAGCTATTTTGTTCAGGAGGCCGATGTACGGCGTTGGTAAAAAAGAAATTTAGCGTCCCATATTTTAAAAACAAACGTGTTTCAATCGCGTAAACTGATGTTTAATATTATCCTGACGTTTCGCACAGACGTGGTCAACTGGTCACAGGCAGACTAGCGAAAATAGCTGCGCGGGTTTTGCGAACTACCCGCGTTTGGTCTTAATTACGCACTTCTAGGCTAGGGTTGTCACTAATATGCCTACACACAACACTCAGAATATTCAATAGATGTTTCACCACGCTTGCATTTGTAAATCACAGCATTCCACGCGGACAAGATTTTTTGCCACTCATTTTGATTAAAATTCCGATGTTTTGTTTAGCGTCCCATATTTAGGCTCAGGCTCCTGCAGCGCAGGCTGCGATGTAGAGCGTTTTACTATAGAAGGTTATTTTAAACTACGCTTAAAGCTTGAAGGTGCATTCAGACCAAACGAGCATTCGCTATTCTATCCCCCACTCTACGAAATCAACGAATCACGTTTTGTGTACCTGCCTACGAAGCTGGAGGTTCCGGGTTCGAATCCTGGCGAGGGCATTCTTTGTGTATTCATTTATCACAAAGGTTTGTTCCTTGGTCATGGCTGTGTATGTATCTAAGTATCTATCTATTATATATATCGTCGCCTGGTACCCACAACACAAGCCTTAATTGAGCTTACCGTGGGACTAGGTTGATTTGTGTAAGGTGTCCCAAGATATTTATTTATTTATTTGTGTAACGATCGAATTTCGTAAAGCAAGCCAACACGCTCCCTCCAATGTGTCAGTGGAGCATCATTATTTATAATATTTATTGTTTATCAAAATGTGAATAAACTCCTAAAATTATTTTTATAGTCTATAATGTGATCAACGTAAGCGAGAAGTGTACAATCTTTTTCCAAATTATCTGTACCTCGGAGTCACGGCCCGCCCATTATAATTCGATTTTATTATTATGGGAAACCGTCTATTAATGCGCGTACGTATTATATTATCTCCGTAGCCGCATAAGCGTGTTATAAGAGCATTCTTTACGACATTGTTCTTTAATTGCAATTTATAGGAAAAACATTGTTAATAGCTCTAAAGTTTGGTATTAGGCAGTAGGTAATTGTTGTTATTTAGTAAGGTTAATAAAAATATGGTTTTATAATTAGTGAGCGAGGGAGATTAGGTTATTAAAGATGTTTTGAAATTCGATGAGATTTCGTAATTAGATAATATTGAGTTTGTATCTTAATATATGCGTGGATACTGGATTTGATGTTCAAATCTCATAAATAATAGAGTGTAGTTGTTATAGATTTTTGTAAACATTGAAAATCATACTAACATAACGGCCTGTTTCACAATACTTGGATAAAATTATCCGTCAGATAAAATTATCACTTACGTTTTCCCCAAGCGCATAAAATAGTTTTCCTAACTAGTGCGCAAAAATGAACTTTGCGCACGTTTCGCACGCTGTAATTTCTCTTTTTGACGCACTTGTTATGAAAAAAATCGTCCCTTACACGTGCAAAAACTTTTTCCGCACTAGTTAAGAAATGTACTATTTTGATATTCTGAATACGATATTCTGATATTCCAACATTAAATTAAAATGAAATAAAATTACTTATTTTGCATGTGGAAATGGGTTACATTTTGCTGTTCAAATCAATGCTCGTATCAAATCATAACAACATTTTTTTTTTGATACGAATAATTTATTTTTTGATTGTCAGGTAGCATTGTAATAAAAATGAAGTATTATGACGAGTTACGACGAAAAACTTATTTTAGAAAAAGTTTGATTGTGTGGGTAGTGAATTGGGGCGGTGACAAATTATTTTGACTGGTGTCACCACGCGTATATTTATTACTTATTATTCAAATAACTTTAAAACAAGCATCACACCTGTCAATTAACTTTCAATATCAAAAACCTTTTCAAAATCAGGTTTCGAAATATCTCGACCAATTCCAACGCCAGTACAGTTATTACGTCTATCTGTGCGCGTCCGTCGAATACAAATGTTTATTATGTCGGGAAAAAGTAGCCCCATTGTGCGCCCGGGGCTACTCCACTGAAGGAGTCGCGTCCGTGAAATGGACAGAGGAAACTGTGGAGTAGCTAAGTTCCAAATTTATTACAATTCGGAGACGTGAAACAGACCGAATAATGGAAATTTGCAATCTTGATGTCGTGGCAATAAAGTTGTCAGCAGGGTATCGAAATATGGGTCTTAACGTACATAGATTAATTAATTAATTAAGAATAGAATCATTTATTTCAATAATCTTAATACTAATGTTAACGATGTGCATAATTATTATATCAAAGAACTTAATTATTCATCATCATCATCATCATCATCATCATCATCATATCAGCCGAAAGACGTCCACTGCTGAACATAGGCCTCCCCCAAAGATTGCCACAATGACCGGTCCTGCGCCACCCGCATCCAGCGGACTCCTGCGACCTTCACCAGGTCATCGGTCCACCTTGTGGGGGGCCTACCCACGCTACGCCTTCCGGTACGTGGCCGCCACTCAAGAACCTTCCCGCCCCAACGGCCATCGGTTCTACGCGCAATGTGCCCCGCCCACTGCCACTTCAGTTTAGCGATTCGGAGAGCTATTTCGGTTACTTTGGTTCTGCTGCGGATGGTCTCATTTTTAATCCGATCACGCAGAGAGACTCCTAGCATAGCCCTCTCCATTGCCCTTTGGGTGACTTTGAGCCTTCTTATGAGGCCCATTGTAAGCGGCCACGTTTCAGTACCGTATGTCATCACTGGCAACACACACTGATTAAAGACTTTCGTCTTCAAACACTGCGGATAACTTAATTATTACATGTGCCTAAACTAGGATCATATGTCCTGTATCTTAGGCGAGTAAACATTATACAAGTAGATTAAAAAAATAGACCATTAGTCGTGTTATTTACACAAAAGGTATAAAGAAGTCATTCTAAAATAGATATAATAGATTATCGGGGAGCAATATATTACATACAATTTACTTTGCCTTTGACTGTTTTTAATATTTTTTTGCTTAGCGTACGTGAGTCACCCGTAGACCACAAATCCTGTTCGAAACATCACACACATTTTGATGAGGAATCCGTTTAACAAGTATAGCAGTTTTATAACCGTGTAAGAGTTTTAAATAATTAGTTGACATCATTTTAATTTGTAATTTTTGTAATTCTTATATACTTAATAGCTATTTATTAGCAATTTTGTTTGTACACCTGAAAAGGTAGAGTTTTGGTGAGACCCATGTATAATTGTTATTTTAGTACTTACTGGCAATGTAACCCATTTCTCACAGACAATAAAGATTATGATTATTATTATTATTATTACTTTTTGAGGATCACGGGCTTACAAATCCCGGTTTTTTGATAGGCTTGCGCGGGGATATAGATCCAACACGTAGAGGCCCTTTGGAGAAATTTGCTGTGTTGTACACCTGCTGCAACCCATTCACGGGCACAAATACATATCCGTATTTTATTATTATTATTTTTATCTCCTTCGGAATCACGGGCTTACAAATCCCGGTTTTTTGATAGGCTTGCGCGGGGATACAGATCCAACACGTAGAGGCCCTTTGGAGAAATTTGCTGTGTTGTACACCTGCTGCAACCCATTCATGGGCACATCAATAGATATCCGTAAATCGGTCCCAACAGGCGTATAGAGACTATTGAGTAGTAATGGAAAAGACTAATGGGCTATGGTGATGGAGGATGGATGGATCAGAAATGGAGCTATAGAAAAGAGGTCCGGACACCTGCCATAACAACGATTTCTCTTTGCTATCGAGGCAGGCGGTGACTCGCCGCCGACTAGATGGGCCCCCGTAAATGCCGTCACAAGAGAGAGCCAGGGGCAACACCGGTGTAGGCGGCTCAGGAGTGTAGAGAGGTGTACACCGCTTTCTGCGCAGTGGCTTGAAAGCCGCTGCACCAACTCGCGACTTACGCAAATTTACACTTCCACCCCTGGAGCATATAGCTCTGACGACTCCTCTCTGGACGGCCAGAAGGCAAGCCAGAGCTGAGAGTCCTACGGGTCCCCTTGGGGTTCCACTCCGACCGACGAAGACACGCCGGAGGCGGGGACCCTGACCGACTCTCGGGAGCACTCGGGTCCGTGGGGTCGTTACTCCCCAACAGCTCGCCACAAGCTGCCCTGCGGCTTTATTATTATTATAACCGAAGATAATATTTTAAAATATTTTTCATGTATAATTCAAATTAACAAACCAATTAGAAAAACCAACTACCACTTAGTCTGGAAGCCTTTTTGCTTTACTAACGAAGATAATTTTTGTTTCACCGGCCAAACTTTATTTTTTAATTTTTTTCTTCAAATTTTTTTCTCGAATCGGTTGTAGGTTCCATCCATACTAAAAATTTATCAATACGAGTATGACCTAAGAATTAACTCCCTAGAGTTTGGCCGGTGAATAAAAAATGACACTGCATCCATTTTTACGCTGATATTTTGCGTAAAAATGGATACAGGGTATTTTTTTGTTATTACCTATTATTTCATTTCAATTTTTTTTATGTTGGCACAACAAAGTGGCTCCACTCCACCTGATCGTAGAGTAAGTGAAAAGTAGAGCCCAAATCGCGGCGGCAACGAACAGGAGACAAGCAGTAATCTGTCAGTTGCCACCGCCGTGCTGGCCCGCTAGATGCTTCTTCACGCTTCGTTTAAAGAGTTCCAACTTATAGGTAGGTATGAACACATGTGTAAAGTATTCCACTTTTTAATAGTCCGGCATTCAATATTATTATAATATTGATTCGTCTCCATGAATTTTGTGCGAGCCTGTCGTCTCAGCGCGCTTTGGGCCAGCATTGTGGCACAAATGTGATCAAATTATAAAGAGTGGCGGTTGCCGCCGGCGGCCGCTCCCGCTGCCACAGCCGAACACAGATACTCCAGTATTCACAGTCGCAGCATTGCGAGAGATTAAAAAAAAAACTGTTAACGCCTGGTAACACTGGCACCGGCGTTGACCAATCCAGACGACCGTCGGTAGCGAATCAGACGGCTCCAACAGCGTCCAGGTTGCGCGCACACGACACCACACGCAGCAGTGCACAGAGACTAAAATTCTCTTTCCTTCTAACCACTGAAGCCGCCGCACGTGTCCTAGATATAAAAAATAACCTCTGCTTAGCGATTGTACCTTATCTATAATTAAAATGGTAAACTATTAACAAGTAGTTTCAATTAGAGGCGCTAACAATAACCATCCATTATGTACCCCAAAATAATTCGTTAGCCTCCGTAGCCTAGTTGGTAGTGACCCTGCCTACGAAGCTGGAGGTTCCGGGTTCGAATCCCGGCGAGGGCATTATTTGTGTATTTATTTATCACAAATATTTGTTCCTTGGTCATGGCTGTCTATGTGTTTAAGTATCTATTATATATTTCGCCTGGTATCCACATCACAAGCCTTAATTGAGCTTACCGTGGGACTTGGTCGATTTGTGTAAGATCCAAGATATTCCAAGATAGTCCCAAGATATTTATTTATTTATTGTTTATTTATAAGCAAAACATACTATGTGATTTATTATTATATCCGAGTCCGTGTGGTGACGACAGTAATAACATATTTGTAACCACCCCAACTCCTTCTGCGGGTAACGTAAGAGTCGACTAAGGGATTGAAGTGTCACTGACCATTATTTGGGCAGCAGAGTCATCGTGATGGACACATTACAGCAATCGCCAATCCGCTTGCCCAGCGTGGCGATTATGGGCATTCCCACCACTCATTTGCTTTGAAATTTTTGTTAAGCTTTATTCCTATGTAAAATAAGAGTGACAGCTGGTAACCACAGTTACCAAAAGCAATTGAGTGGTTAATGCGTCTTTGCGCATACTTAATAGGAGAGGCCCACGTTCAGCAGTGGACAGCATGAGATAGGCTAATGATGTTATAGTTTGCTAACAGTGTTTCTGTGCTTGCACTAATTTCAGAAACAAAAAAATGTGTAATGATGTCGCTGTTCCACAAGTCTGTATCTATCTCAGGGGCAAGCGCGAATAATCGCAGTACGAGAATTATAAAGGTATTATCTCTCATTTTATCGAGTTTTTCGGTTATGGGTTTATCATACGCCACCAAAGGCGGTCCGTGAACAATGGGGGAAAAAGTAAAAAAACTGTATGTAAGAGTAGCAATTATGCGATGGTGTTATAAGTGCTTTGTTTTTGTTTATTGTGCAGTCAAAGGGAAAAACCGGCCAAGAGCATGTCGGGCCATGCTCATGCTCAGTGTAGGGTTCCGTAGTTATTCAAAAACAGCTGGGCTGATTATGTTCGAAATAGTTTTATTGTAAATTATTCTATACTAGCGACCCGCTCCGGCTGCGCTCGGGTACTATACCTACAAAAATACCTTCCTCTTGAATTACTCTACCTATTAAAAAAATCTCATCAAAATCCATTGCGTAGTTTTAAAGATTTAAGCGTACAAAGGGACATAGGGACAGAAAAAGTTACTTTATTTTATACTATTTAGTGACTATGTAGCGAAGCCCACTATTCTTGATTTTTTTTTCTAGTTTTTATTGAACCAATTTGGTAGCGTAATTAATATGTACCTATACCTGTATCAAATTGCAGATGTATAGTATTAACGGCCACTGAGCTATGCTGCGGACAGACGGACATGGCGAAACTTTTGTTGGCCATTTTGGTTACGGAACCCTAAAAAAGTTGTATACATGCTCAAAAATATGTCCCAGTGCACTTTTATTCTGTGTAATAAAAACTTTGTATAACGTATTTATAAGAGGATTCTTTCAATTTGTATTTTTGCAGTTGACTGTTCAAAGAAAAGGATTTTTACCCCCTTATTCATAAACGTCTGCTAACTTAACAAGCCGCTAATAATAATTGTTTGTCCCTTTCGGTCTTAACAATGTGTCCATAAGAGCAACAGGCACAAACAATTATGAATAGGGGGGTTAATGTTTTAGGGTTCCGTAGTAAACAAGGAACCCTTATAATTTCGCCATGTTCGTCTGTCCGTCTGTCCGCAGCATAGCTCAGTGACCGTTAGTAGGTACTAGTAATTAGCAATTTGGTACAAGGCATGCATATTAATCACGCCGAGAAAGTAATAGAATAAAAAGTAGAAAACATTTTTTGTTGTTCCCTACTAGTAAAATGGGGGTGTTTTTTTCCCGTAATTTTAGTGTGGGGTATCGTTGAATAGGTCTTTAAAAAAATAAGTATAAAAAAGTTTTTTTTTTAAAGTCAATATTTTCGTAGATAATCTCTCCTGAATAAAAAAAAGTGTCCTTTAGCGGCTTCTTAAGTTAGAAGACGTTTATGAACAAGCCTTAAAGTGACATATCTGTTTTTATATTTATCGGGGATAACTGAGGCCCTACCGCCAACCACAAACAAAGTGTTGCCTCACTGTCACACTTACGTACGACTTCACGAGTGCGAGAGAGTGGCAACACTTGGTTTGTTTGTGGCGGTAGAGCCTCTGTAGCCGTACCATGACTTTGCAAGTATCGGTAACGTTAGGTTTTACTCGATACGTAAAGCAGGACATCGCGCTCGCTCCAATATGTGAGTGCGAGCGCGATAGAATGCATTACGTATCGAGTAAAACCTATCGTATCCTTTACTTTGCGACTCGTGGTACGGCTGGTTGCGCCAATCAACTTTTCGATCGACATATTTTCTGTCTGCTGCGTTACCTTTCATGAACTTACAAAATGTACGTCAATTAATAGTATGCACATATTTACAATTGGCCGTGTGGTGACGGCAGTAAGAATACATTTGTCACCACCCCAACTCCTCCTGCGGGTGTCGTAAGCGTCGACTAAGGGATTGAAGTGTCACTGACCATTATTTTATAAACGATTGATGATGGGCAGCAGCGTCATCATAGTGGACACATTACTGCGATCGCCAATCCGCTTGCCCAGCGTGGCGATTACGGGTATTTACCTCCTAATGTGTCTATACGCATAGTTAATAGGAGAGGCTTACGTCCAGCAGTGGATTACATAGGCTGATGATGATGATGATGATGAGGATGATGATTTACAATGAAAATCAGTTGGAACCTAAATGTATCGATGTGAACTTGTGTGGGGCCTAACGCATGTATGTACAATCTAGAAAACTTGATGAAATTGTCACCTGCGTTACGGGACAAAATATAGTGTCGATCGAAAAGTTGATTGGCCCGGTTACACGGGTCAATCACTTTTTTTATGTCACTCGTTGCCATGGTTACGTTCTCCTGGGTCACCCTTTAATTCACTGTTTAATGGCATTAAAATTGACAAAACTTTGAATTTTTTGATAGTTATGGGGTCCTTCCAAGGTGGGTCACCCACTAATCATGATATAGTAGAGCTTGCAGGATACTTTCTTCTAGCAAACTATCACACTGTTGTCCCCTGGGTGATGTGACAGAATAACAACATAAAAAAAGTGATTGACCATTTTGGCACTACTCGTTTAACTACGTGTTAACAGTCTAAACCAACATTGTGCAACTGAGGCTAAGTATATTGAAACTACCAACTAAATGAACAATATGCGAATGATATGTTGTAACCACAGATAACATAGATTTATGTAGCTATTGTCGTTGGGCACACCCTGTGATTGTGTATGTCAAACTTTAAGGTTATAAACTATGTTTATGGAAGTGGCCTTCACATATGATATGTTATACTCGGGAGCAAATTAATTTATCACTACAACAATTTATAATTCACTCTAAAATATATTACGTAATTACGTACGAGTGTTCATGTCACTATAAGGCACTGGTCTCACCGCGAGCTATTAAGCTATGAACTATCGGCAATACACACGAACAAAAGATACACACCCCCGTGTAAATAAAAGAGACACGGGGATACTCGCCCAGCTATCAGCTATCACCGCCGGGCGTATTGCCGTGTCTCTTTGTTTTACACAGGAGTGCGTATCTTTTGTTCGTGTTTATAGCCGTACTTTATGAAGTCTACGGGGAAGTAGTAGCTCGCGGTGAGACCAGTGCCTAAGTAATCACAATCAGTACTCAGTACTTTAATGCATTCATGTTTTTACAAGGATGACAGGATCTATTGTAAATGTCTCAAACATGGACCCTACAAGGGCATAGCAAGTAAAGAAGAAGAGTTTAAATTCAATACATTAATACCCCGTTTTAAATCATACTAATAATGTAAATGACAAGTCTGCGGACGCCCACGAACCCTAAAAAAGTTTCATCATCATCATCATCAGCCTATGATAGTCCACTGTTGGACGTAGGCCCCTCCTATTAACTATGCGTATAGACGCATTAGGAGGTAAATGCCCATAATTGCCACGCTGGGCAAGAGGATTGACGATTGCAATAATGTGTCCACTATGATGACGCTGCTGCCCGTCATCAATCTTTTATCAAATAATGGTCAGTGACACTTCAATCCCTTAGTCGACTATTACGACACCCGCAGGAGGAGTTGGGGTGATGACAAATGTATTCATACTGCTGTCACCACACGGCGTAAGAAAAAAGTTTAAAGTTAATTAATATACGCGAGTTTATCCGTTTTCATAGTTTTATTTCACGTGTAATCCTCGCGGTAAATATTTTATTAGTAGTTATTTTTAAGTTTTGGTATTTTTAGGCCGAACGTCTACTAATCGTGCTGAACCAATATGGCGACTTCCAGTCTTATCTGGTACCCGTTGCGTTAGATATAATGAATATGTGATAGCCCGAACAGGTACGCCAGTGATGTCTCAGTTAATGTGGGAACTGAGGCAGTCAGCAACGCTAATAGAATAAGGGGCACCGTATACTGTAACCATATTTCTACCGTTCTAATAAGACTCCTGATATTTTTTTTTATGTGCGAAGGTAGACAACTAAGCTCTCAGCCCACCTGATGGAAAGCGGGAACTGAGGCCCATGGACATAGTGACCAAAAAATCGCCTATGCGCTGCCTACCCTGAGGACTTAGATGAATTGCCTCTATCTAAGCCAGTAATTACACCGGCTATCTTAAGGTGATATCAGACGGTTCATTTTTCGTTCATTTTTTCGTTTCATTCGGCATCTTTCACTTAAAATGACACGTCTGACCACGGAGTGAAACAAAAGTGCCGAATGAATTCATTAGTGAACCGATCCAACAATGTTGGATATTTTTATTCGGCATCTTTCACTCGTACTCCGAATGAACGGAAAATGAACAGTTCATTCCGTCTGAACACGGAATGAACAGTTCACTCGGATTCGGCCGACTGTTGCTACTCGAGTTTCTTTTGGCAATCCATGGTCGCACCCACCATCTGCGACATTTTTTTGTTTCTTTTTTGTTAACTCCTTGATTAAATGATCACAAACTAAACTTATTCTTCGAGACACGACTTCATTGGACGCCATATCAACAGAAATGCGGAGTGAATGTTCCAGCTTTGCTATGTGAACATGGAATGAAACAAAAATGAAGCATTCACGCGAGTGGACATTCATCCGAGTGAACCGTCTGATATCACCTTAACCCCCAAACCGGAACACAGTATTAACTACCTATTTAGCGGCAGGTTAACGGGTAAGACGGTGGTAGCTATCCGGGCGGACCCTGCACGAAGTCCTATAATACCAAACGTAACTAAGTGCTTAGCCAAGTTGCCAATCGCTAACGCTTAATCGTCAATCGTAAACGAAAGGCAGCTAACTGTCTTTGTCGCACTAATAGAAAGAGTGACAGAGTGGGAAAACTATGATACGCCATTAAGCGTTAGAGATTAGCAACTTGGCTAAGCATCCTGGCCTACTACCGCAAAAATCGAAATTATCAAACGAAGGCATCACTAGAGTGAGAGAGACAAATCCTCGAAATTTACGAATTTCGGTTTTCGCGGTAGGGCCACTGGTATGGATACCGTATATCGTTAACAATATTAGGAGTGATGATCGTGAACGCTTAAATCAATATATAGTTAAGATTGTTTCACGGAATTGTTTGGTTCTCCCTAGTATACAGTGTGTGGCCCAGAACACGGGAGAAAAATGAAATGGGTGACTCCTTAGGCTATCCGCAATAATCATGTAAAGGTTCCGATGTTTAAAAATTGATAAGTTTGGAGATATTGTTATTCAAAGTTATGGACCCGAAGTACTGGATCTCGGCATCACGATATCGTAGCTTGTCAGTCGCAAGACATCTTGATAGTATGCCAGGTACTGAGTCATAATAGTTATTTTGGTTTTATTTTTACACTAATTTGGTACGTTTTTTTATGTTTTTGTACATTTTTCAATGTTACAAAAATTATAAGTGTTTAATAATTTTTAAGTCAAGTAAAAGAACCCATAATAACAAATATTCCAAGAAAAAAAAAAAAAAAGAAAAAAATATTTTTTGTGATGACTATACTTATGTGGAAATGATTGTTGCTTAGCTTATTAATGCACCATTTAAATTTTCACCCCGGTTGTAGGCCACACACTGTACAATCCCGAGTTCAAAATGTGCGCAGTGTACGCCGCCGCTGCCTAAACCGGGCGTACTAACGGCCCACAATGATGTATTGTAGCTTCGAGTCAAAGGTTCTATTCCATTAACATTTTATAATTTGTTTATCCGCTCGCTAAGCCGCCGAAGATGTGCCGTGTTGGCGATGTTGGGCCAATGTTTGATGGTGGGGTTCTGTAGCCAAATATATATTATTATTATATATTACATTAATATAGTGGGACTGGGCCGGGCATGTTTGCCGTATGCACCCAGCAAGGTGGATCAAAATGGTTTCAGACTGGGACCCACGGGAAACCTTTGATGGCCCTGGCCGGGGCATTGGCAGACCGAGAAGGAGATGGCGGGACGACCTGGCATTCTATTCATTTTGGCGGAAGAACTATGACGACCGGGGCGAATGGAAGAAAAGAGGGGAGGTCTTTGCCCAGCAGTGGAACACTAAGCCAGGCTAATAAAAAAAAGATATAAGTAGTATTTGATTTACCGATTTATCGCTGATGTGAGTACATGTGTAAAAGTACTTACTTTATAATCGATTTATAGTTAATTTAGTATATCCAGAGTTTTTTTCTATAATATATTTGCACCGCCTACAATTTTCTCTGATTTGCCCCAAGGTTGACTGGTAGAGAATGCCTCATGGCATTAAGTCCGCCTGTTGTAATTTAAGTTTTACTTTTGTGCAATAAAATCAGAATAAATAAATCAAAGCAAATTCATTTATTTGCAGTAAAACATTAAAATGCATGCGAATAAATGTAATAAATGTACATGAATTGTACATTAAGTCATCTGGCATTACTTGACTGGTGGTGCCAATGCCTAAAATTATTTTGCGCAGTATATCGATGATAACTACATACAGCCAAACTATTTATACCACGAGTATTGCAAGGATGAGTATCTACTTATGTATCCATAACAAAATCAAGTCAATAAAAACTTAGTACTTTGGATTTTGTGTATAGCGCCGCACTAATGTTGAAAAATTCCACGAGAAATCCCGTTTCATTCCATTTGTTTGTTTTTTCGGGGAAAAATCGAATTATTTCGGAAAAAACAATGAGAGTTTCCACTTTTTATTTTCTACTAAATGTATGTTCATTGAAGTTTGAATATCTATACAATATTCAACATGAGCACAGACGGTTGATAAAAAAAAATATCCCTAATGTCAGTACCACAAAACGTTTGGCATAAAAGTAAAGTTGGTCCAAATATTGCATCTAATATGCTAATGATGTTGGTGCGTTGGCCCCAACATTTAATCAAACATAGTTTAAGCAACACGAAACAATCAATTTGTCAAACCGCATTGGCTCTAATGCTTTTTTTTATTTATTAATATTTTATAACGTAATGCCCGTTTTGACACGGAATTACACGAAGTCAAATTGTATGTCAGAACTATTAAGATACTTTGGTCTACCATCACTTAGAAAGCAAGATGTGTTTACGATGATCATTATTTTCGTAAACTTGGTTAGTGTTAGTACTTACCTCTTTCACGCTTTTTTTATTTAATGCTAAAATGTAAGGCAATTAAATGTTTTATGTAAATTATGTAGGTATAGTATTAGGGCATTTCTCCGAGCATTTCAACCGTCGTGTCTTTAGCCATTATTGTTATAACAATAGAGGCGTGTTCAGATATTTTTGAGCGCTCCGGACACTGCAATATATTAGATGATGACAGTAGTTTTATTAAATTATTGCCATTACTGCAATAGGGTGTCATGACTTAGGTGTGACACTACAGTCTCCAGATGATGCAGTTGTGTCTATCTATATAGGGTTGTACATTTAAGGGTTGTACATTACCCAGTTTAAATTATAAAATTGAATATGAATGGCATGTTTTGTTTTGACAGCAATTCGCTGCCTTATTAGCTACCCGCTCTTTTTAATGGTACTGATTATGAAGGGATAGTTATTATATATTAGTTATTATATTATAGATTAGTCGCAATTAAGTCGCGATTTGCTGTAAAACAGAATGGGGAATATTCCCAAATGGAATCTTTCCCCATAGTAAAATTGGGAAATTACCGGGAACGACCCATCACTAGCTGCAATTGAGGTGCAGTCAAAGGAAAAGAATATATTGGATGGTTTTAACGCCTTAAAGATTAAACGTATGAATGAAAAAATCTTACGTTCATTACTTTGTAACTTTATGACTACCGACGCATGATGGCGAAAAAATCGTAATCAAACTTCACAAAAAAACTCGGTAAAGACCAAAACCTTTCCACAATAAATCGCGTCAAAAATCCAGTTTCTCTTCCCATTTATTTTAAACTTTTAACACATTTAAATCGATTTAATACAGTCATCAAAGCGGCATCGAAAGAAATGCAACCACAATCGATATGAGATCGACTTAATCGATTCAGTAAAACAATTTCTTCGACGACATGCGACTGAATATGCAAATGGGAATCTCACATTAAATATGTGCGATTGGATGTATGGATGCGATTAATAACTATTTCTTGTACTGGCTTACGGAGTTAGGTGGAATGATAATAGTTGTATGTACATCATGGAATAAATGGCTAAGAAATGCAAATCTAGTGAAAAAAAACTTTTAATGTGCCTGTTACCGCAAGGACTTACAGAGTACTCTGCGTAGAAAATACAATGTTTTTAAGATTTGCCGACAAGTGTTTTATTTTTGCATGTCCGTTCGATCAAATAGAAGACGACGGGACGACGTGGACACGGGGAGTGGAGGGAACTGACACTTGAAAGGGAGAGAGAGGGGAGACTTTTGCCCAGCAGTGGGACATCAATTAGGCTATAAAAAATGTCCGTTCATGTATGTATACGAGTAATCTACAACGTACACCTAATTATTGCCTTTTCATCTTCATCATCATTTTAGGATGTCCACAACAAACAGCTATTTGTCGTCCTCACCAATATTTTCCCGTAGCTTTAACCGGATAAAACAGTAGTACATTACTGCAGGCTTGGGTTCCAGGCGGAGCAATAGATAGGTAACCTTACAGTATTTTTCTCAAACTTACAATAAAATGAAAAAATCGGATGTCAATTTACACAAATTGACGCTTCAATTTTTTTAATCTATTTGAGATAGATAACCTTTTCTCCGGTAATATTGAAATTACTTCTCTTTTTACGGTTTAATGCCAAGATCCAAGATGCTCTTTCACTTGTCAAAAGAGGGTTACTTGTGTGCCGGACATGCCTTTCTTAGCACTGCGAACACGCTTTTGGCGCAACATCTTTGATAAATGCAAATGGAATATATTATATCAAATACAATCAATGACAGCCACATTTTTTATCTCAAAAATTATCAAAGTTATAATACAGGGTGGAAAGGGACGACGTTCCTTCCCGCTACCGACCGAGTCTACGTACCAACCATTATGATCAACTTTCAGTATGGGACCAACATCGAAAGCGTACATGGAAAATTGACTTTTCCATACTATTGAACTCTAACCAATCTTGAACTCTAACTCACTTTGTATGAGGGGTTAAATTTTTTTCAAGATATTTCGATGTTGGTCCCATACTGAAAGTTGATCGTAATGGTTGGTAGATTCGATCGGCAGCGGGAAGGAACGTCGTCCCTTTCCACCCTGTATATCCAAGTTTTAAACAAAACTAAACGTTTGTTGAAATTTTTGTCGCACCGAACATTGTGATCGTTTTTGGTACCCCAACCACCCGCTTTGCACACTGCCAATAAAATTCTAAAAGCAACTAGCACCGCATTTGAATGTATTTCAGCCCATTCCTAGCGCAAAATATCCAGATCTCGATACGATAATCTGAAATAGCTCCCGTATTCCATTTGATAGCAATTAGCAGAACAAAACGACGGGATATTTACATGCCACGTTTCAATAAATCATGCGGTTCACTTTCCTAAATTGATATTGTAATCCGTTCCCGTTGTTTTGCTCGTGCGCGGGAATAAATGAAGACGTTGTGATGTGGGTTCGTTAAATTGCTATCTCCGTACTCTGTTCTGTGAAGGAGTCGCTGTATTAACAATATTTTTTATGCTTTTATCTTTTGTACGATCATTCTACTATTTCATTACAGTCAACATGCTCTGAACCATAAATTAAGAAGTCATACCTAGGTATAGTTCGAGAAATATAAATTGAATGTTTATTTTTACTACCTACTAATGTAGGTAGAAAGTTACCAATTTATATTTCACGAACTATACCTACCAAGTCCTCCAAAGTTCAAGATTTATGTCGAAAAGTATGATGTATAATAAATTCTTATAAATAATACTTCCGCAAATAATCCGGAAAGGAAAAACAAAATAAATTTCTGTGTGCAATCAGGCAACTCAAAACTATACGTGTACATCTTTTTAAAACCTAAAAATATTATAGTATGATTCTGAATCTCTATTCCTTATACAGGATGCTCACGAGGAAACGGAAAGATTTTAA
Organism: Thaumatotibia leucotreta; assembly: GCA_025490895.1. NCBI lineage: Eukaryota > Metazoa > Arthropoda > Insecta > Lepidoptera > Tortricidae > Thaumatotibia > Thaumatotibia leucotreta. The sequence continues at coordinate 117,867 of JALPQI010002023.1, forward strand.
CTATGCATTCTAGACATCAAAATAAACAAAAAATATTATGAGACCTAATGTCAAATTCCAAAAAAAAAAATTTTTTTTTCTCTTTTTTTAGACTTTTTCCAATAATTTTTATCATAACAACAATTTGTTAAAATTAATTTTTTAAATGATTTTATTAGGGTCAGGTTTTTTCGTCAAGTCTATTCTTATTTTTTGATTGTCAGGCAAAAGGTGTGGTAATATTAGAACACATTGTGGTAGTATTGAAGATTTATGACGAGTTACGTCGAAAAACTTTTTTCGAAAAAAGGTTAATTATCTCTGGAACCAAGCCGAATCCAGGAAATTTTATATAACATTAAACACTCTAAATATGCTCAGAAATTCAGCATTAAAATCTCTCGGTTTCCTCACGAGCACCCTGTATAAGTATAAAACCATACAACTGGGTATCCAAACAGTAATAATAAAAATATTCTAACCGGTTACCGCGGTGAATACTTATGAAATGAAATTATTTAAACGGATTATATCGCGTATGTTAATTAAATTTAACTACATCCCGACGTTTCGGTCACTTTACAGGGTTCGAAATGTTAATCCGTTGATAATTTTTTTTTTCTTTATGCCTCTATTGCTTGATAATTATTTTCTTCATGCCTCTCCACACCTCCCATAGCCTCACTTATCGTATTCCCGATACAAAATGGAGAATCACGATGAACAGAAGCAGACTTATGTCCCCTCCCGTGATATGTTCATCTCAACAATAAATACTGGGGGCCAATTATACAGTATCTGCGTTATGATGGGGTCTGTTGGACCCCAGCTGTATATCTACGGTATATAGCTGTTAGTGGATGAGATAACTGAGAAAGGTTTATTGAAAATTGCTATTCTTAGCATGGGAAGCTATAACATTTTAGGATGTCTCCAACGGCTTTCGTAGAATTTATTATTAAGTTGATAATCGGGCTTTTTTGTATAAGAGTTTATAAGACTGTCCTATCTATCTATCGTTCTAATGAAATGTGTCGTGTGTGTTGTCGCATGATTACACTTGTCACCATCCTTCTTCCCGTGCGTAAGAGTCGACAAAAAGGAAGTGTCACTGAGCATTATTTTAAGAAGATTGTAGATGGGCAGCATCGTCATCAGCTCATCATAGTAGACACACTACTGCGATCGGCAAGCCGCTTGCTCAGCTTGGCGATTATGGGCATTATCTAATGCGTTTATATTCGTAGTCTATCATCTTCATCATCATCAGCCTATGATAGTCCACTGCTGGATGTAGGCCTCTCCTATTAACTATGCGTAAAGACGCATTAGCAGGTAAATACCCATAATCGCCACGCTGGGCAAGCGGATTGGCGATCGCAATAATGTGTCCACTACGATGACGCTGCTGCCCATCATCAATCCTTTGCAAATAATGGTCAGTGACACTTCAATCCCTTAGTACTCTTACGACAGCCGCAGGAGGAGTTGGAGTGATGACAAATGTATTCTCACTGCCGTCACCACACGCCAAAGCGTAGTCCATACATATAGGTAATCGGAGAGGCCTATGTCCTGCAGTGGACTGAGACAGGCTGTTGATGTGATGTGTCGTGTGTACTTCTGCAGTCATCATCATCATCATCATATCAGCCGAAAGACGTACACTGCTGAACATAGGCCTCCCCCAAATATTGCCACAATGACCGGTCCTGCGCCACCCGCATCCAGCGGACTCCTGCGACCTTCACCAGGTCATCAGTCCACCTTGTGGGGGGCCTACCCACGCTTCTGCAGTGTCATAATAAATACTAAACAAACTGAATACCGGTAACGATATTTTCTTAACGGTTATTCTTGAGTCAGTGGTGTAGGGTTAGAATCGGAAATTGATCAATTTTATGTGTAACTTAGTCCATTCATAAGAGTTTGTTGCCATTCTTATTTGAATAAAGAATCGTTTGACTTTGTTGACCCGTCTTGCAAATATTTTAAGTTTCTGAGTTAATGAATTGAAAAAATATGTAAGCGTTTTAGTAAAACATCCCACTTTGTCGCTTTTCATAAAGACGGAATTGGCTTTTGAGCAATTCTCATAAAGTTTGTACATACGGCTTTAGAAAGTTTCCGACGTCTCTCTGGTCCTTAAGATCTGAAAATAGACTCACGTCCTCTTTAACTCAACGTATTTATTTACATTTCTATTTCATGTATCCTTAAACATACATGAAGCAATCCACATAAGACTAAGTCCTACAACTTTTTCGCATCCCTTTACGGCGTGGATGCTCGAACAATAACAATAAAAACAATCATGTTCTTATTTAGCCAGCGCCATCTACCGGTCGCGCCCGACATGGCCGACAAAAACTGCGCGATTGTGCGGGTAACGAGCGACCGTTGTTCGCGCTTGACGTTTTTGTTGCGTATACGCATCCTGGTTTGCCATAAAGTCTGCTGCGAGCCAGGGATCCGTAATGAGGGTTCCATTGTTAATTAAAACCTGGAGCGATTGTACGTTTTATATTCTACGTGCAGTCTGGGAATTCGAAATGAGTGTAGTGAAGTTAGTGGCTAGTAGTTACTGTAATAGGAATAATAGGATACGGACAATTTTATGCAATTGACAATTTTTTTTATTTTATTAGTAGCACGTGTTTTGAGGTTTTCAAAATGGTAATTGGACTTACATTTTCTACAATGCGTATTTAAAGATTTATGAATGTTTAATACACTTTTCCTTCTTTAGCATCGACGAACTTGTACTTTACACATTAAATGTTTTATCTTTTATTAAATACCTACTTAATAAAAGATAAATATATGAGTGATAATCACGGAAAGTTAAATATATGTACCTACATATATTGATTTAACCTTCCGTGATTATCACTCATATTTTAAAAATAAACGGGTCTTAATCGCTTAAACTTACGTTTATTTAATATTATGTTGATGTTTCGGGCAGGACGTTTTTTTATTATTTGTTTTTTTTTCATTGCTTTAGCTCATCGTCTTTCATCTACGAGTACATACCCAAATGAAGCAAAGTTTACACAGCATGAGTGAAACGAAATTTTACTTAAAATTATCAATTAAGATGAATTATTATTGCTACGGAACCCAATGAAAAATAGGAATGTGAATCCTCTTTCTGTTTCTCATAATTGACAATCATGTTTCTAATATTACATCATATTTGGTATCAATCTTGTGACGGTAGTTACCTTAAGCGATTCTTATTATTTTCTTTGTCATTTCTATTTAGTTTTATAACTGTAGCCTAGTTGGTACTTGCCTGTGCAGGTAGCGGTTCTGGGTTTGATACCTGGATAGCGCATTATATTTTACATACCTACATGACCTTTTAGTATTTATTTAAATTTATACCATGTACACCGTACTTAGTTATTGTTATGAGAGTGGTTGTGATAAGTTTTTGCCGTCTTCTGACTGATACAGAATTATAAAACCTGTATTAATTGAGCCTTGCGTCATTTATAATGCATTTTTTTAGAAATTGCGTTTTTGGGAATGTTTTATTATGTACAGTTTGCAAATTACTCGAAGAGATTATTTAGAAAAACTTCGTTATTTTACATCATCGTTCAATTTGTTATAATTAGCTATAAAAACATAATCAGCAACTTTACGACTATCTCCCATGTAGGTCTTAATCATAACTAACTAATTCAATTTAAAATATTAAATACGATTATTATATGTTATCATCTCCGCTCAACTAACCATTTCTAAATACGTAGCTAAGATTACTAATTCAAAGTAAAAGTTTAGAAACATCCTACATTAAGTCTAATGGACCTCAATTATACCTTTTAAAGGTACTCAATGTTTAAATTGATTTAGCGAGACTGGTTCCTATTAATAAGCACTCATGTCTAAATCACAAACTTATCTCCCGAGTCGGCGAAATCCTGAACTAAAAACAATTCATACAAAAATCAGAAATCGTTTA